>APFE031488823.1:0-16273 GCA_000404065.3 Pinus taeda
AAGCGGGTTTTCAGGTATTTGCGTGGCACTAGTGATTATGGTTTGTGCTACCAAGGAAGACCAGGCTTGGACAGAGTGTTGGATATCCATGGCTTTGTTGATGCAGACTGGGCTGGAGATCTGGATCAGAGAAGATCTACAAGTGGGTTTGTGTTTAACCTATTTGGAGGTGCAGTCAGTTGGACGAGTAAGAAACAATCTGTAGTGGCACTATCAACTACAAAAGCAGAATACATGGCAGCCACTCATGCAAGCAAGGAAGCAGTTTGGTTGCAGAGATTGTGTTCAAGTATGGGGTTAGTACAGGGAGCTATAAGGATAGACTGTGACAGCCAAAGTGCAATTTTCTTGGCAAAGAACCCTGCTTATCATTCAAAGACAAAGCACATTGATGTTCAGTATCACTTTGTGAGGGATATGATAGAAGACAAAAAGGTGTTGCTGGTAAAGGTGGACACTTTGAAGAATACTGCAGATGCATTGACAAAATCTGTGAGCTCTGAGAAGTTCTCTTGGTGTAGAGAAACAATGGGCGTTTCAGGGCTGGAAAAATGACCAAGCTCTCCTGTGGCCCCCTGTGGAAAGAAAACAACAAGTGGGAGATTGTTGGGTTGTGTTATATTCTTTCCACGACTAACCTACGTAGTGAACCGAGGGGTTTGAGGGGGGTGGGTAGCCCCCCTCTACGGGATTCGGGGCAGCGCCCTGAGAAAAAAAATTTTGGACCCTATATTAGGTTGGGAAAACCTACCTATGGTTTTCGGTCCATGGTTTTGGACGCGATGGTTTTCGGTCCATGGTATTGGATGCTTCGGCATGTATAAATATGTATTGTAACATTGAAAGGAATATAATGAAAAATCAAGCTGGTAGTCTGGGTTTTGAGATCCAGTGGGAAATCTCTGTGTATATGTGTTTTATGTGTTATGCTCTCGCATTTTTATTTTTCCTGTGATTTAGAATTCGTATGTAGGTAATTTCTCTACGGGGTTAAAACCTACATTTTGGAAAGTTTTAACTTTGTAAATTGCATAATTTTAGTGTCATGAAATTGTTTTAGTGTTAAAATAATTTATATATTAAAAGCATATTTTAAATAATAAAAAATCACAATTTTATGAAAATATTTATTCCAGCTGTAAAGGTAAAAATGTTTAGTGAATATACTATTTTTTTTTAAATTGATGGTATGGTGGAGCATAATGGATATTTTGGTCTTTTTAGGCATTTTTTCACTCAATTTTACTCTAGATCTGGTAGTTATTCTTTGAAATGGTAAATTTGAGTTGTGTAATTGGTGTGTGCATCTTTTCAGAAGTTGAATCCATTTTATGTAGGGGAGAGCCTTCTATTGTTGTGCAAGGACCAATACTAGTTATAGCACTAGTTCCACACATCCATCAAAAAGTCATCATAAACCACAAAAAACATGCACATAGATAATTTATATTAAAATGTATAAATATTTTTCGGAAGAAGTCACATTGAAGATTTTGGTCGACGTGTTTCGAACCAACAAGTGTGGCTCATCTTCAGGACATGATATAACTTATATTAAGTTATATAAGTTATATAATTATGTCCTAAATGGGCCCATATATTCATTGGACCAACAACTGTCAAACACCAAACCCTAACATCACAATTTGACAAGACATAATGTCCCAAGTACCTCCAACTCTGAATTACCAATTAAGTCAAAATGCACTACAATACATTCCATTGAATTCTATCCATGAGTACACCTATCCCATTAAACAACCACGCACTGATTTCCACTGGAGCAACGCATCCCATTGCTCAGTAATACCTACACAAGAATAGGTGAAATGTGTGTCAGCCATATCTACATGTGTGTTTAACCATTCAACCTATGAAAGACAATAAATGCCAACATTCAATTTAGGAATTAGTTCAGAGGATGCAATAAATGACCCCAACCCTTTCAATGCAAGTATTAAACATACCAACATTTTCAATTTAGGAATTAAACACAAGAAAGCACAAGGATCAACAATGAGAGATTATGATGCCAAGCTAAGTCGACAATACCCACATTATGCAAATAAAATTGCATATCACTAGTCCCAAGCCTTAATCACCTGATCTATGGTGAAAATCTTCACAAATTAAGGTTTAGGCTCTTAATTACGTTTATGCAGAAACGTTACTTTTGACCATCCAAGTCTGACCCTCAATTAACCTTTGAGTGGTAATTTACTCAACCTTCAATAAACTTTGGTTAATTCTATAACCCATGCGTATTAACCAAATCCCACTCTTTAACTTTGGTTATATTCAACTTACCCCATAAAACCTTTATCTGCTTTATTTCTATTATAATTCTTATATAATAGAGATACACATAAAACACACGTAAGCCTTACCTATCCGCCAATCCACGGCCTTTGCACATTTTTCGATGCTCTACCTTTATCGCATTCAGCCTCCACTGTTGATTTCACTCCATCATATCAATGGCTGTCGCGTCGTATCACCACTTAAAACCATTCATCCACTGGAACTCAAATCACTTAAATCGTGTTGATAAACTTCTTGGGTCCACTCAAGCCCAAGCCTTATTGGCTTCAATCTCCTTCGTTGTTCTCACCCTTCAATCCGACGATTGATGATACACCAGAGCATTGCACATTGCAAAATCGCATTTTCTCAAGGTTCATCCACTCATGAAATATTGTGATGTGAAACTATCAGTGATTCCCCACCATTTGATCAGGGTACACTTGATCTGACGGTCAGTAGAGATATCGGACGAGAATCTTACATAATGTTTAACCACCCTTATAGAGCCGATAAGGAATATAAACCCTTGAGCTATAAATGTTCAGGTCCGTTTTTGGAATTAAAGCCCGATCACTTTATGACCCGATATCCATTGGATATAAGAGGCCATCAAATCAACGGCTTGCGGGACTCCAACCAGCACGTGGATTAAAAATGGCTTAACCCTTGTAGTTGAATGTGACCAAAATGTTTGAAAATGGGATTGACGACTAAGAGCGAGTGTGGGACTACAGCCACGATCAAGGAAACCCATACTCTCCTACCCCTGCAGTTGTTGATCACCATTGATTTAATAGATCTGTTGACCTGATGATCCATATCTATTCCTTTACCATTAATATCTGTTGATATAATGGATCCGTTGATCTGATTATCCACATCAATTTCCGTGATTCACCTTTCTCAAGCACTTGGGTTTGATATTTGTCGTTCATTTCTTGACTGCATTCTACGTGACTTAATCCTGGCCACTTATCGCAAACAATCTTGTCCATTGATCTAGTTGATCCAATGGCTCTTATGCATCGACACTTCACTTCTTCATTCTTCCCTTTACTATGTTTTTATGCTGTTTCTTCAGTGTTCTTATGTGGGCTCGAGTTTCTTCTAGGTTTTCGGTCTTTAGATGTCCTGCATCGCAACTTCCCCCTGAGCTTAACTCCACATTCCCTTAACACAGTCAATCCTAAATCTTGACTGTGATCCTTCGAATGGATTCAAGTGATCCATTACGATCCTTCATATCATTCTTCTTCTCTGTGTTATGCTCGCATTCCACCTGCAACCTCTATTACACAGAACTTACTCTAGTTCACACACAAATTATAACTAAATTACTCCATACACACACAAACTCAGAATCGAGTTGTTTGTATTAATAAACAGGTATTTACACATGAAATCTCTCCTTGGCCTGATCTTCTGTATCAGTGGCCTCTATTTTCCTAACTTCCCATAGGCTTACAATCAATTCTATAACCCACAACCTCTAACTATCTAACTTGACTATGCCTTTTAGGCTTACATTTATACAAAATGATTCTATAACCAATTCTTGGTTTAGATCCATAAACTTCTCAACAAAATCCTAAAATATCATCTTTATCCCTAAGGATCCTCTTTAATCCATAAATCAGGAAACCAACTACTAATTTAAGATTTACAATTGATTCTCAAATCTCTCAACTATTCTAAATATCTCCAACGTTCGAGAACATTTACAAATGTGCCTCACTATACTTAATTCCTATTCTCATTAAAATCACTCAAAACCTTAATAATTACATTAATTCAACACTTAGGAAACCAACTTCCTTAAAACACAAGACCCCCCTATGTCTACTAAAATACAATGATTCTTCTGAGCTAAATGCTCCTGCATCAAACTCCCAAAGTAGAAAACATTCATGATCTCCTAATCATGTGTCTTCATATGCTGATAGAAAACCTCCAGGGTCCCAAACTTTAGTTTGTAGTTGTCTGAATTATCTGCACCTTTGCTGCTATTGTATGTCTATTGTCTTCTGTTTCATCTTCCTCTCCTTGTTGATTAGGTTGAAGTTCTAATTGATCATCCTTCCCGCTGTCACTTCCCTCATCCTGGACTATTTCATCATCAATTGCCATAATTCTTCAATCTCGATGTCCAACACATCCTTGGGCTAGTCCACACTCTGCCGCTTACTGTTACCTCTTTCTCTTTGTTTCAGGTTGTTGCCGTTATTCACTAACTCTTCAAACTATTGTTCTTCTCTTTGAAGTTGTCGAATTCTTACTCTTACTCTTTTTTCACTTATTCTTAATTTTTCTCTCATTCTTACTGCCTCCCTTTCATCCTTACCCTCTTTCATGATTATCTATTTTTGCATCGAATCCTGACTTTCCAGCATTTTCTACAACAATTGAACATCTCTGTTCCATGGATTAAATTCTTCCACATAATCCTTTTCTACCATCTTTACTTGGCTACTCATCTGTGCGAAATTTCCTCCAACATCTACAACTAAACCTGCACTCACAAAACAATTATTAAAATAAAAAACATAAGGCCTTAGTGCCTCTTCTTCCTTTGGCAACACTTCAGTATGCTACTCTAATTTCTCCTCTTCTATCAGCACATCAATATGCTGATTCAAACTCTTTAAATAATTCTCTAATGTACTCTCAAGACTATCAGTTAGTCTCCCCTCCGCATCATCTGCTCTAATGATGTCTTTCTGATCTTGTCCACTGTAGTGAACTCCTTCTTCTGCAATCACACTGTCATACTCTGGATTTCCTAACAAATACTCCAGCAATTCAATTTTTCTGTGACACTTCATAAGTACTTCATAATTACTTATGATTCCTGAATTTATACACAAATTATCAGTTTGAAAATTACAAGGTTCAACAGTCTCAACTATTGCTTCACATATCAGTTCTTCAGACTAAATTTCAACTCCTTTCACAAGAAATTTTTCCTATGTTGTCACAGCTTCAAACATCGATGTATTACTAAATTATTTCTACTGCAATAATTCACTTCTTTTCTCATTCAGGAGACATTCTCCATCATTCTTTACATCAAAGTTTTTATATTTTGAAAGATACTCTTCCATACTTTTGACAGCTTCAAAATATTGCTCATCCTCTGTAAAACCTATAATCACATCAAAATTATTAGATTCAACAATAAAAGGTTTTACATTCTCTTACTAGTCTGCATTTGTCCAACAGTTCAGAAAATCATCAATAATTCCTTCTTCTTCACCCAGAACTTCACCCTGATCTGGTTCACAAATAGACACTTCCATTTCCAACTCAACTTCTCTGAGTTTTTCCATCAACCAATTTACTTGCCTTTGTTGTAGCCTTCTCTGTAACTTATTCCACTTTATTTCCCTTTTTCTCAAGACACAACCTTGTCTCCAACTTTCCTCCAGTATCCTCCTTAATGCATCGAGTTGTTCTTTTATCTCTGTAATCTCTTTGCCAATTTCCTCTTGACTCATTCTATTTCCATTTGCCTTGGCATCCTCCTTCACCACTTTTCTTCTATTGTGGTCTTCCTCAAAACCTCTACTATGACTATCAGTAGTCATCTTCTTCTCCATCTCTATGAGTTCTTCACTCACTCACTATGAGGTGCATTAAAGCCTCTGCAATAGTAATGATCCATATTTAAACACGAATGCAACAAATTATATAGATAACCATAAACAAAAAGATGCAGTGGAAATAATACTTCATTTCATTAATGTAAAATACTGAGATATGCTTACAAAACCAAAATGGAAATAAACAACTACGATGATGATAACTTATCTCTGAGAAGAGATGTGGTGGCTACATGCCTCTAAACTATGTTACAATGAGGCTCGAAGTCCTATTTATTGTTGAGAAATAATGGAAAACCCTAAACATCCAAAAACCTAACCCTA
The DNA here is from genome assembly GCA_000404065.3 of Pinus taeda. Classification (NCBI taxonomy): domain Eukaryota; kingdom Viridiplantae; phylum Streptophyta; class Pinopsida; order Pinales; family Pinaceae; genus Pinus; species Pinus taeda. The sequence goes on from APFE031488823.1 coordinate 6,228, forward strand.
GAAGATGAAATGCCAAACTGTGGGCCCCATTTGGGTAAATTGGTACATCAACTTCTCGGTGTAGTAACTTTGGCATATGATATTTGTTTGACGCGTACAATATCTCGTTAGAAATATCTATCTGAGAACTAAAAATTTGGTAAGAGAAACATTGATCCATGGACCCATGTTGCTCCCAGTATTTCCAAAAAACGTCGTTTAGGACCTCAAAACGGCTCTGGAATTTTAGGACCCGAAAAACTGCTAAAAATAGTAAACTGTGCTACAATTAAGTAAACTAAAAATCTAAAAGAAACAATGGTGGGGGTCCAAGTGGGCTTGGTGGGTGGCCACAATATCCACCTAGATCATTCCTCTGCCCTTAGGAAGCAATGGTCCCCATTGTGTTGATTTCCTCCATGAAATGAGGAAACTTCTGCTGAACTTAATCCCTGGTGAGCCACTTGCCCTAGTGAAGGAATTGGCCTGCTTTGACAGCTCGATACAGTTGGATGTTCTGCTGGCGAGTGTGCTTGATCTATGTGTCCATGATCCAATCAGTTGCAACTTGTTCCATGCAATCTAGATTTAACTATGTGGGTGTGAGTTGTTCTGCAATGTCGAATGTGTCTAGTAATGGTGGAAAGTATGGCCGAAGGCGGTCCACATTGAACACTGGGTGCAGGTCAAGGAATGGGGGAATGCTGAGCTCAAATGCATTGTCTCCCACAGTCTTGGTAATGATGTAAGGACCATAGCAGAATGGTATGAGTTTTTGATAGGCTCTGGTAAGGCATTCATTTTCCAAATCCAACTAGACTTTGTCGCCCACTTGAAACTTGTGTGGCACCCGATGTTGATCATGTCGCTGCTTGTAATTGGCATTTGATTTCCCCAGAAAGTCATGGACTTGCTGGAAAATATGTTGGATGTGCTCAATGAAGTTGTTTGCCTTATCGTTTTGGACTAGACATGAGTCGAATCTGCGTGAGTAGCTGCAAATGGCATGGCCACGTCAATGGGACATAGTGGCTGGAATCCCAAGCCCACCTGAAAAGGTTTGTCGCTAGTCGAGCTGTGGAGAGCTCGGCTGTAGCTGTGTTGAGCAAAGGGGAGGCTCTCATCCCATGTGCGTGGATGATTTGAGTTGTATATGCGCAGAATGGGTACAATCATCCTGTTGAAAACCTCTGTCTGGCCATCAGTTTGAGGATGGAAGGCTGTGGACTTAGTGAGTTTGGTGTCCAACATCGACCAGAGACTGGACCAAAATGTACTGAGGAACCTACTATCCCGATCTGAGATGATAGACTATGGGATCCCAAAGTGCACCCACACTTGTTCAAAGAAGAGTTTAGCAGTGGTGTGTCCGGGAAAACTAGTGTCTTTTCGATCTGCTAGTCACACTAAGATTGGTAGCTATCTTAGAAACAAAAAAACAAAGAAATTTGCAATTTCCTTTATGTATGATAGATAAGAGAGAAGCAAAGGGGATCAGCCTGGATCTCTCGCTTGACTCCTTGCTTGATTTCTCTCTCCCTTGATAGAGCTTGCAACTCCTCTCCTACTTGTCCCGCTTTAGAGAATACCTGTAGAGACAAAGTAACAAAACACCATCAAAGCATCTCGATCTATAATATCATAAACAATGTAGAATCAGAAATACATTGAACATACAATTGCATTCAGAGATGACAAGATTCACAAATACACGATTGTATGGAGGAAAACTCAATAAGAACCTTATTAAAAAAGAAGGGAGAATTACAACCTAGCTGTCTGATCCAACATCATCCTCCCAGCATCAAAGCCCTCTTCACCTCATGAAAAGGAAGATCACCCAACAATACAATTTTCCTTATCAAAGACAAACTATCAACATTTCCTTACAAATTACAAAATTCCCTCCTCTAGATATCTCAGATGAGGGATCCATTTACAGATGTCTGCAAAGGGTGTGAGTCATCTTTGGGTTTTTGATTAGTTCCATTCCACTCATAGTTCTTGGTTCCACTGGGAGATTTCATTGATCTCTTACTCATCCTTGGGCGAATTCAAAGAGGCAAGTGTCATAGGAGAAGTTTCTAGAAGATTCCATGAGCATCCACTTAGCAAACTGTCTCAGAAATTTGTCCATTCTCGCTCATCGCACCCCACAAAAGGCCTCTTTAGTATGCATCGCATCTGGCTAGTGTAGGAGCCAGTATGCATCACACCTTGACAGTGGAGCAGTCGGGATGGTCCAGTTTTGGCCAATTCTGAGTGATTTTTCAGGTGGAATGTTTGGGGAATGATGTAATCAGTTGACTATGATTCTTTAAGGTATGAAACAACACTTTTAGGGGTTAAATAGCCCTTGGTTTATCAACATATAACATGGGGTTGTAGTGCCCAAATATTTCTATAACAGTTTCCCCCTAAAGCATGAAGTCATAAATCTTTAGATGTCGGGTGAAATGCTTTATCATGAGGATCCAAGGTATTTGAACTGGAAGGTGACCTGTATAAGATACCATACAATACACCATCATCATATTATTTTCATGATCTAGCTGAGGTGGGCATTCCCATGCTCAGCTTTATAAATTCATTTTCATGTACATAGAACATATAATTGTCTACAGTTGCAGACTAGTTATTCTTCATATGAAGGGTCATTGTCCCTGGCTTGGATGACCATCTATGCAGTTTCTGTGTACATTTGATGTCTTTATATCTTTATATTCTTGAATATATCACAGCCTGGATGGATGAAACTAGATATGGGGTCTTCAAACTCGTTCAATCTTCACCCGATGTGCAAGTCGATCCATGTGAAAAGATGTACTGAAGTCGAACATGGAAAGACATCGCCTGATTACCAGCCAATAATGTAAGCTGTTAATATACGCGAGAGGAATCACAAGGTACTACGGTACAATTCACATGGTGTGAATATATGATCTGATGTTGAACACCATGCAAAATCTTTTGATCGAAGGCCATTGATGTAAACCTGTCGCCGGAAGTGAGAAACTTGACATTGAGGCATGCAAGCTTCAAAGCACTGAAAGGGTTGTTTCTAGGTCAACTTCTTGGATAATGAGCTAATGGTGACAAGAAGTGACCTGTCGTAGGAGGGCCTTAATTTATCCCATATCTATGACATGAAACGAAGAAAATGGTTTTCTGGAGGTGAAAATGATCTGATGATATAAGGTTCAGGAATGGCGGTCATGAAAAATGGAGGGTGACGGTATTGCAGCAGATGAGGCGTTAACTGGATGGTGAATTCTTTGAATGACTTCTCTTGAACATATCGGCAACACTGAGATGGATTGGTATCGTTAACCCCAAAAGATGCATGGTACATAGGACCAATGGTGATATGACCGGTGAACAGAATAACCCAACCTGACTCAATCATGGTGATGGAGTGAAAGTGTCATGTTCAAGAGCAACCCGCTGCCAATAAAATTCTTCAAGTTTTCTTCCCTTTTTCCCTAGTCATTGCTAACCAATACCTCTTTATTTTTGTCAATCTTGAGGAGGATAACATATGCTTGTTCTATAATTTGCCCTTCAGGCAAACTTGTCGCTATGTTTTAGCGAGCCTAGAAACAGTGAAACTCGTTCTTGTATGGGTGGACAAGTTTGTCGCTATTGTTTTCACGAGTTTAACGACAAGGATAACTCTGTCCTTTTCATGTTTAGAGAGTTTGAAAAGTGACGAAAAGGAAACTCCAGCAGTTCTTTTTCGTAGCATAATCCCTTGAGTCCGAAAAATATTAAAATAATACAAAAGGGATGACTTTTCTGATCGCTTTAGCGAGCCAAAAAAGACAAGCACTCGATATTTTTTGTGGGATGATCCCTCAGGTCCAAAATGATTAAAATGTACAGGAGGGATGGCACTTCCCTTCACTTTAACGAGCTGGAAAGGCCAATAGCTCGACAATCTTTTCATATTTAATGAGTCTAAAAAGAGTTTAAAAGAGACTCGTTTTTTAGGAACGAGTGGCGTTTTAGGTTAGCAACTAGTTCCGGGTAAGCTTAGAACCTCTCAAAACATGGTGGTGTGGAGAGGGTGGCTAATAGGACCACTTGTCGTAGTTGTTCCTAAAAAAGGTAAACAATCAAGTGGAAGTGTATGATCAGCCAAAAGAATGGAGGTGATGGTAGGAACACAACCAAGGTTCAAAAGGCTGATGGCAGGGCGATCACAAAGGTTATTTACCGAGGGTGGATTCATTTTTTAATGAGCTTGAATCAAGAGAAACTATGCCCAGTGGTGGGTTTATTTTTTAACGAGCTTGAACCTTGCAGAAACATTGCTTATTTCAGTCAAAGATGTCCCTCATTAGTAGGTTCATTTTTTAGTGAGCTTGAATTCTACGATAACATATGCTCATTGCCTTTTTATGTAGGCTAGAAATGACCAAACTACAGAGCTAAAAACACTAAAAAGCTAAGGAACCGCTGAGGTTAGGTAGGATGGTTTTATCTTCCTTCTAGGAAAAACCTTTCCTTTGGTCCGTCTGCAGTACAGACATTGTCGGACCAATCATCTAACCTAAGAAGTTGGAACTAAAAAGCTAAAAAGCTAAAAAAATGAAATTGGTCATTTTTTGCTTGCATAAAAAGGTTTGTATGCCCCTAGGCATCGAGAAAAGGAGAGTCTCTAGGTAACCATATGGAAGTCACTGAGATTAGGTAGGATTGTTTCTATCAGCAGTTAGACCAAAACACTTCCTTGGCTTTGCCCTCGGAATGAGTGGAAAAAAGTGAATGGTGTGAGATTACACTTCCATTCACATAACCTATAGGGAAACCTATCTTTTCACTTGGGTTCGTCTGGATGGACAAGGGTGCATGCCCCCTAAACTTCGTTACATTCACCGAACTACTCGCCACAATCAGGTGGATGGAATGAAGGTTGAAGAGACACTCTTGATGCAAAGAGACCATTTAGGGATGATGTTTGACTTAGCTCTGTGTTTGGACCGGGAAATGAAAGCTGGTCGATAAGTTGGACCATTTTGCCTTAATGTGGGAAACACATCACTCGAAAGAGTGTGGAAACAATAGCTTCCATGCTATAAACATAGTCACGTCCAAGGAGTAAATTGAAATCTAATGGTCCTTGGACTACCATCACGTTCAAGTGAACGATTTTCCTTTTCAAAGTTATCGGCAACTTTGGAAGGATCCCTAATGGTCAATTGGTTCCTTTGTTAAAGCCTGACAAATTTTGTGTCACAGGCATAAGCGATAGTGAACCAAGCGCTTTCCAAGTAGTTGAGGAAAGGATACTCACTGAAGTCCCTTCATCTATGACAGTGCCAGACACGATCATTTTGTAAACTTGTACTATGATCCAGAATGGTACATTAGATGGAAGGTGGTGTCTTGCTAGTTGATTCCAATCAAAGAAAATGACTAGAATACTTGGTGGGGGTACCGGATAAATGGCTGGATGAACCCCTTGAACTGGGGAATTTTCCTCCTGTTGTAAAGGAACGGCCGGATTGCCCCCAGGTTCATCAGAATCTATATTAACAAAAAGAATTTGAACAGTATCGTTCTCATTCTCTTTGGAAATTGTATCATTCGAAGGTAGACCTTTTGAAGACAAGACTGGGTTGAATGCCATCTCGACCTACTAAATTTGGTACGGTATGGACTTAGAAGGTTCATTCTTAACGATAGGAGTTCCGACCGATAATTGAGTTACATCAGTCGGATTTTCAACTAGCGAAGGACTTGGTGAGAGTTTCTTTTATCCAGGTCGAAGTCGCTACAGTGAAGTAGGACGGTTATGCAAGATTCTCTTGGCCTCATCCAGAAAAGGACAACGGGGAAGGCGATGGTCTCCTTCGCATAATTGACATGGAATTTTGACCCTTCCTTTTATGTCCAGGAACTTCATTTTCACTAGTTGATGGTGTGCTATCAACATGATTGCTAGAGGTTGATGACGTCGGATGGTGCGAACGGGGAGACCATTCTCTCAAGATCTGCAGAATGCAAGGACAATCTCGATGAAAATGGTTTCCTTTGCAAATTAGACAAGGATATTTAGGAGACTTAATGTGTGGATTTTCACCAGATGATTCATTGTTGCCTCCTTGCTTAACTGACTTCTTCTTCTTCTTCTCCTTCCCTTTCTTCTTCTTCTCAGCCACTTGGTTACTAGTATCACTATTTTCACCAAGCGAAGAGGAAGAAGGGGAGGGAGAAACAAACAAAGTAGAAGGTGAGGGATCACTTTCGGTATCAACCGGTTGCTGATTCGATTGTTGAGGAATTTTAGTATTTTGAATGATAGAGGTTGAGAATAGCCATACCGGTAGACCAATTGTGATTCCTGGAAGGGACAATGTGGCCATATACGGAGCACCAATGTTTCCCCAAGAAGAAAATGGACTAGGAATCCCCTCAAGAGGAATTCTTTGATTGGTGGACTCCATTACCTCAACCTAAGATCAACAAAGGAATAGGGATGTTATTCCGAATTAATAAATTTTAATGACGCTTTGACACAACTTTTCTTTTTCAATTCTTAAGATTCAAGAAAAAGATAAAGATGACTCTAGTCCCCTTTGATTTTTAATGAACCTGAAGTGACAAGTGCTCAGATCGACCTTTTCTTTTAAGGAGTCGAAAAGGAATGAAAGTGACTACTTTGGAAATATAGATAGAGGGATTACCAAACAATATATACCTTGGTGGTAAATTAAAGAGAAATTACCAAGGACTTATGTACGACAATCAAGCTTCCTGAATACTGTGTTCAGTGCATTACGATCAATAGTGCAGCAAACACGGCTTCCTATGGATAAAGGATATCAGCCTATTGTGCTCTCCCAATATATACTCGGTGGTACGAGGAGCACAAGTCTGTGCTAGCACTTATCGTAGCAAAGAGGAGGAGTCACCCAACCTTCGATGAAAATGATAGTTACTAGATTTTATGACACCGGAACACGTCTCTAGCCTAGACTTCTAAATGTTGTGTTAGGTTCCAAAGAATTGTTAAGTTCATTGAAATTTATTTTAGAGTCGATCTTGTTTAGAAGTTTGTCTTTTAAGGTTCATCGGGTGATGTAGATGTAAAATTCCTAAATATGCAATCTAAAATGATAAACAATCGTTGTTTTCTTTTAGCAATGAAAATCCTAGCTATTAAGAAAAGAAGATTACGATTCTTTCAAATAGAGAGCAAAGAGCACACACTAAATGCACTTTTCCTAAGTCATCTTTCACACACAGTCTAAATGCAAATGCAAATGCATGTATTTGTTTTTCGTTCTCCTAATGTGAAGAATGCCAAAAAGGAAAACTAATATAGATCTGAACTATTTTCTTCAAAGTGACATTTCGACAATTTCTTTTCAAAATGAAAGGAAGAATAAACGACACTTTTTGATTTTGAATAGAAAACTGCTTTCGACACTTCAAATATTAACAATTCAAATCAAATACAATGAAAAAAGTAGAATCGACTATCTAAAGGAGGAATACTTTACAACACTCTTCTTTTTGACTCAAAATGATAGTTACGACACTTTTTTGCATCAAAATGATAGTTCGATTAAGCTACGTTTGACAAAGGATCGTAAATGATGGACAAATACATAAAAGAATTTACTAATCCTAATCAATGGATGCTAAATTATGTAAAGGAATGAGGCTTCAGTAATGAGATATTGATCATAAGAAGCAAAACAACTGAATAGAGCTGAAAACAAAGAGGAAAAACCCAAATTCAAAGAGAGAAATAGTATTACTCAGTAATCGCACCTGTGCTTCATAGAAATAGGGATGCATCTCACCTGCTACACATGGGAGGTGCAATGCATACTAGCTTCTAGTGATAGATAGTGTGATGGGCTAGGGAGCGAAACCGAGGTGGGTTTTTGCTCAAATTTGCAGCTGAGTTCAGTGATTTAAGCTGAGCTACTATGAATAGTAAAGAAAAAAGTATAGGGGTATAATCTTAGGAGGTTATTGAGCTACCACAAGGGCATTTAGAATGCTTGTAAGTCAGATGTTCAGTTCATAAACTAACCCGAAGATTGACTGAAGCAACATTCATCTACTTTGCAATTGCATAGCAATAGGAGTTTGAAGGCTATCTAGCTAACTTCAGGCTTCGTCTGTAGTTTATAAAGCAAACAACAATAAAAAACAAACAAACTATTCACTCCCCAGTGGAGTCACCATTTTGTTTCCGAGAAAACTAGTGTCTTTTCGATCTGCTAGTCCCACCTGTTGGATACCTATACCAATAGGTTTCATATTTCATGATTGGATATCAAAGGTCCAAATATGCTCAGCTTTGACAAAGGCAAAGATCTCATATTTTCCTAAGAAGGCAGTGTCTGTATCAGTTTTCATAAGAATTCAAATTTTGATGGATGGTCCAACAGTCTAATCTGGATCATGCCATGTTTTCAATTTCTATGTTGTAGTATAGAGAATGATATCTGTCCAAACTGTTTAATCTTGGTAGATCAAGTAGCTAGGTAGAGAAACAAAGGTTCCCAACTGTCCAATCTGGGGCCTTGGAAGAAATAAGGGTTGTGTTAGATAGGAGATCCAAGTAAAAGCCAATAAAAAGAAAAGGCATTCAAAGGGTTTGCAAGTCCAAGAGCACCCTCCAAGAAGGAACAAAAAATGCTAAGGAAGCTAGTTGGGGTAGGTAGATGGGGTTGCAGAAATGGCATCTCTTTCAAAATCAAAGTTGCTGAAATCTATACAGGAAGAGCAGCACTATGAAGCATGACTAACTCCCCTGGTTCTCATTTGTAAAACAGTCATTACTAACTCCCTTTCCCCAAAGTTGCACAGAGCATGAGAAATCATATATTTTACATTCTTATACCCTTGAGAAGCCACATTTCTTGTGCAAAAATCTTTTCATTTTGAACTACTCCTAAGTTCAATCCATTTGCAAACAAAACTTGGTGAGCTAGCCCCACTCATGAATTCCTTCCATACTAACAACTAACTATGCTACTTAACTCCCTATACTCCTTTGCCCCTAATATTATAAACACCATGGTGTCTAAACCCCATAATGTATAAATATCCCCTCCCTGGCACTATAGCCATAGTATTTTATCCCTGGGGCTTGGATTGACACCTGGTCAAAGTCAAGAACCCACCACTCACCTCCTTGCTCTACCTCAGATCAATTTCCCTACCCAAGGTACCATGAAAAACCTTGAAAAACCTTGAAAACCTTGAAAAGACCTTGAAAAACCCATTAAATTGCTCCAATGAGCGGAAAACTTTGTAAAAACACCTTATCCCGCTTTATCCTAAGGTCGGGGTCTTCCGCCTTTTAAATATTTCATGAATTTGTGAAAAAACCCCTTTACCCAAAGTTTCCGCCTTTAGAAACTTTAATACCCAAACTTCGCAAAAAACCTTTGAAAACCTTTGTTTCTATGGTCAGCGGGCATAAATGAATTAATGAGAAAAACTATTAAAAAATCCACCAAAGGAAGGTTTATTGCTCGGAGGGCCCCGCCATCCACGTCAGCAGAAGAAACTAATATTTTATTACCCGCCCGCTGGTACATATTTCCCGTGCAGGTTAACCATCCGACGGCCGTCCGATCGCGCCTCGTCCAGATCCACGATCGAGGTTGATTTCGGGCCATCCCGACGTCCGCGCGATAACCAACGCCACTGCTACCGTCCGCGCAAGTCAGATGCACGATGACCGTCAGATTTCCCGCCCACAGATCTACGGCTGTGATGAATATCGGAAGGCCTTACGTGTCTGACAGATACCTTCCGATATCTGTCAGACGCTTACGTCAGGCCAGCATCAGCACAGGGGCACGCGTCTCCGTTTGATTGCATCGGAGCGATGTCTGACATTCCGTCCGACGTACAGGACCCCATCCGATATGACGACACCTGTCCAGTCCACGAGAGCGCCCAGGCGCCGCGCACGTCACCGCCAAGTCAATTCCGCCTTGTTCCTAATTGGTCCACCCGGCTGCCACATCATCACCCCGTGGACCTACCGCTGACTGCCACGTCCCCAGGATGACGTCATGCTGACGTCACCC
>APFE031488823.1:17141-60061 GCA_000404065.3 Pinus taeda
CAGGTACTCAGCATCGACAACGACATCAGCAGGTACAGAGGGCAGATTCAAGAAAGATACAGAAAATCAGGGACAGTAAGGCACTTTAATGCTTCATTCATGAAGAGCAGCGCAGATTAAAGTCCGCAGTATTCAAAGGGAAAAAAGCCATTCTGACAGCATTTAAAAGCTTTTACTATCATTTATACTTACAATAACTTCTCATCTGCTTTATCTATACAAGTGTAATAGATATTTCTTCCTCAGATGACCTCATTCCTGAGATATTTTGTAGACAATTTCTATATATTCCTCCTCGCGTTTTTTGAGAAGGGTTGGACTCCGGATGTAAGTTTTTTCTTGTTATGAGATATTCTCTGCTACTCTGATATTGTAAATTTCACAGACAGTTTAATACAAAGGCAGTGGGATTTCTTCAATAAGGTGTTCTCTCTTGGTCTCTTGATGGTGTGTGGCTCGAAGTTGCAGGATTCCTGTTCATTACATGACTCAATAAGTTTTCTAATGGCTCATTATGTTATGAATTCTTCCAGTTATTCCATATGTTGTTCATATTTCCTGTCTCTCACGTTTCCTCTATGTTAAAACTCTAGACAGTAAAGAAAAAGGATAGCCTCAGGACTTAGTTATTCACTACCCTGAGCTCAATCTGAACTGCCTCGTATGTTTTCTTATGCTAAAGTGTTTAAAGTGTAATTCTTGAATGCTACCTTTAAACCATATCCTTGCTGTACATTGTTGTTTTAAGAATTCAAGTGATTGCTCTTAGATGACATGCCTTTTCACAAGTATACAGCCCAAAGTAACGAAATCTTCATTGCTCATTACTAGTTGTATATGCATCACAATCAAAATTTCACAGTTTGTTCCATGAAGTGCACACTGGCCCTGTAGTTTTTCCTCCTCACCGAAATCAAGATTTCAAGAGAAGCACTCCTAGACCCCATTGCCCAATGGATTAATCATCTATTTTGATATACTGTAGAGGAAACAGAAGCATCCTCCCAACCAAATACACAAAAACAACCAAAAAACTCATCTCACAACTAGCCTAAAATCCTCACTGAAAGCAGTGATAAACCTAATAGAGAGAGCCCTCTCTGACGGCAGCTGGGCTAGCAGCTGCAGCCCAAAGATTGGTTAGTGGTTACCCCGGCCGTATTCTCTTGGGAGTCAAAGAGAACAACCTGGGTGTTAACACCACTTAAATGTTCTTTCAATTGCTCCAAGGCCTTTTAAAACTGAATAGAAATGTATGATTCTTCAAAAAGATTATACCAAGCAAAACCATCAAAATTTGAAACAGAGCCTTACTTGAGATTTCTTTAAGGAGATTCTTTCAACTGGGCTAATTGTATCTTTAAGTCTTCATTTTGTTTCTTCATGACCTTGATCCCGGATCTGAGGTTTGTATTGACCTTTCAGATAAATTGAGCTTCCTTTATTGCAAGCACAGTCCAGCTACAGAATTAAACACTAAAATCAACCACCTCAGGAATTTGAAATGTTTGGTCCTCCCACCGAGCTTGCATTTGATTAAAATAAGCCTCCTTAATTGCAAATTTCCTGGCAGCTTTTTTCAGTTTAGCAATTTCAAAGTTAGCCAATTCCAATCTCTTTTTCAAGTTTTCCATATTATCTTCTTCTTGAATGGAAACTGTTTTGCCTTTATCATTTCTTTCATAAGGCTGTGTCACTTCCCCTATTTCATCTGCATTTGGCGGTATCTCTTGTATTTGTTTAAACTTCCTCGTTATGGGTCTCCTGGGATGGAATAAAAATTGATCAACCTGATCATCAAACTTTAATTTCTTTGAGGCTTTGACTCTCTTAGCTTTGTCTTTTCCTGACTCTATCAAATATGCTTGCACTAGTGGAGATTCTTCAATGTCAATGGCTTGCAATAAGTCATTTAAGTCTCCTTTTGAAATTGGGGTTTCTTCAATAGTCACTGACTTACCCTTTTCCTTAGCTACCTGGCTCCTAGTCCTTCTTCTTTGAACTCCTTCACCTGTGCTTGATTCATGTGCTCTTTCTTTAACCTGAGTTTTCTCTGTAAGAGATTACTAGGGTGTATCCTGAATAGTCAGTGGCTTGATGGACTCTCTTACTTGTTTCCTTGCTTTCAATTTTGAAAACCTCTTAGATCTTGTCTCTGTCTGATGACCAGTTGTTGTTGGAAGATCTTTTGCAGCTTGAGGGCTGAGACCAGTCTCATTCTTTAAACCAGACATGAATAGAAATGTGTGCTAGTCCCTACCTACCCTATGGAGCTCATGCAAAACTATCAATTTAACCAAGCCATGATGGAACAATGAAGTCTCACAGGCTCCTTTCTTTAGCTGTACCTTATCACACATTTTACTTAAGCTTTGGAATAAGTAAAAAGGTAGATCATTAGATGCCTTTCCTGTGAAATGCAACCGAAGTTTAAAATGGTATGAATATACTTTATTGTATCTTCATTCACAGGTTAGGTACTTCTGTATACAAGTAAGCAGATTGGCATATGACTATTTCACATAACTTCTAGGAACATACTTGTTTAATTCTAAATCAATGAATTCTTGCTTTAGAAAATCTTTGCATGGATTCATATCAAATTTAAAATTCTTAAACCAAATTTCTTGGCCCCTTGGAATCTCTGTATCTGTGGAAATCATGTCTGGTGAGACCTGCAATTCCAGCATACCAACCTTTGAGTTTAGTCCTGTGAAATTCAGGGCAAACTCCTTGGTAACTTGTGCATGACCTCCCTGGAGTTTCTTGCAAAAATTCCAACATCCAGATTGTTTGAATGCACACTCGACTTCTTTGTTCTTCAAGGTTATGTCTAAACCTTCAGGCTCATTTCTCAAACATTTGCCTGATCTGTGATCTTTCCTTTCTTTTGATCCCTCCATGAATGTTCAGTGTAATGGAGGTTGGAAATTCTAGCGCTACTCAAACTCCAATCTCTGCCTTGCTTGAATGACTGCCTTGCTTGAATGACTACCTCGCTTGAATGACTGCCTCGCTTGAATGACTGCCTTGCTTGATAATAATGTTTCTAAATTGAAATCTTCCATACTTATTTCTCATGCAATGAATACAATCATCATTAAGACTGTACATATCTAGCTTTTCTTGGAACTTTCAATCCGTGTGTATCAATGTACCTAGCAGATGCAATGATGGAGATAAGTGGTTGGATATGATATGGGGACTGCATAAACTGACAATGAATGATGCAACTATAACTTAACTTGACAGATTTGACATTTAGGAAAGATTCGCTGCGGAATGCACGAATCCCCGATTTTGTAGCGCAGTCAGTTTAAATTTTGAATTATGCGCTGTGAAATCACCTAAAACATATCACGCTGCGAAATGACCTAAAACTGTTGCGCTGCGAAAACACTTCAAATTGGTTACATGCGCTACGAAATCACCTAAAGGGATTTGTGGCACATAGTAACTTTTTAAACAAAACTGACACATGGCTATGAGACCAGTGATGAATTAGAATGTCCAGTGATGAATGAGAATGTATATTTGACTCTAAGACTCCTAAGACTCAGACTCTAAGGCAAACAAACATCAAACTTAGGCTAGCACTGACTTTTACCATAAACTAATATGAGACATTTTGGTATTAGAACTCTTAAGTGATAACAGATGGGTACACTTATCTTCCCACTCCTATAGCTAGAATCAATGCCATTTCATCTTCCAAAGAGTCTTCATGAGAAGAGTTCTTATGGACTCATTATTTTTGGGACCCTTGGACATTGCCTTCACCTACAACCACATTAGATGAAGGACAAGTTGTTGGAATGGCATTCCCTATGTCCACAACAGAGCTTATATATCAGCATATCGTCAACTCTATAGATGACCATCCTACTCCTTTTTCAGAGGAAGAGTTAGATAGTGATGTGGCCCCAGCTTGGACCCTTGACTCTACTTCTGCTATGTATTTCTTAGATACAGTTTTACCATCTGACGAAACAATCTTAGAAGCAATGATGGGTGTAGATCGAACTTGGGAGGACTTACACCATCATTCATATTTTCTTCCCCCATTGCAAGAAGTCGAGTTCAGGTTCTCCAATTTGCTTACTAACGATGTTTGGACGGTTTCAAACCCTTTGACTCCAATACACATTCATGCCGAAGGTAACATGTTGGTCATTTCAAAAACTGTACCAATAAACATCTTTAGGAACCCTAAGATCATAGAAAATGTCTTCATCTGAGCTAAATGTTCCCTTGAAGAAATTCAAACTTACACTGACCTCTTTAAAGAATTTTGGGATGTATTTTCTTGGTCTTATGAAGAAATGTCTAGTATTGATCCATCCATCGTTCAACATGACATCAAGATATATGAGAGCGCTAAGCTGATCCATCAGAAGCTTCGGCTGGTCAATCCTAGGAAATCAGTAGCTATTAAAGCTAAAGTAGAAAAGCTGCTCAAGGCGGGTTTCATATACCCCATTCCTCTAATGGATTGGGTTTCTAATCCAGTCCTGGTTGGTAAAAAACAAGGAACGATCTGTGTATGCATTGACTTTAGGGATTTGAACAAAGCTTGTTCGAAATATAATTACCCCAAACCGTTTATTGATCAGATAGTTGATGAATGAGTGGGTAATGAGATTTTTTCCTTCATGGATGGATTCTCTGGTTATAATCAGATATCTATCCGTCCAAAAGACTAGAATAAGACAGCTTTCAGATGTCCTTGCGGTACCTTTGCGTACAAAAAGATGCCTTTTGGTCTTAAAAATGCTGGAGCCACATTTCAACGGGCCATGTCATATGCTTTCCATGACATAAAGCATGTCATCGAAGCCTACTTGGATGATTTAGCTGCTTGTTCTCGAAAGAGAATCAATCATCCTGGTCACCTTCGGGTGGTTTTTGAAAGATGTCGATTTTACAAGATCTAGTTGAATCCAAATAAATGCGTTTTTGCGGTTACATCTAGTCGATTGTTAGGGTTAATTGTGTCAACTGAAGGGATTCGAGTTGATCCCTTCAAGGTGGAGGTAATAGTTCAGTTTCCTCCCTCGTCTTACATCCAACAACTTCAAAGTCTTTAGGGGAAGGCAAATTTCTTGAGATGGTTTATAGCAAACTATGCTGAGATAACTAAAGGGTTTATGTGTTTGCTCAGGAAAGGAGTTCCATTTTTATGGGACGACTTTGTGCAATGATCTTTTGATGCCTTGAAACAGGCATTGATCTCTGCCTCGCTTTTGAGTCCACTAGATTATGGTAGAGATTTCCTTTTATATATTGCAGCTGCAAAATCAAGCATAGGTATGGTTCTGGTTCAGGAAGATGATGCTCTCATGGAGAATGTCATTTACTACTTGAGTCAAGGCTTGGTAGGCCCTGAACTACGCTATTCTTCGGTTGAGAAATTATCCTTGGCAGTCGTCCATGCTGTCCAACGGCTTCACCATTATATTATGCTATGTAAAACATTTGTCATAGCAGCGGTGAATCCTTTCCAATTTGTCCTCAGTAGGCGAGTGATTGGGCGCAAATACAATTGATGGATTGTCATTTTACAAGAATTCAATCTCAAGTTCTTGTCGGCCAAGTCTAAGAAATTATTGGTTTTTGCGGAATTAATTTTCGAGCTGCCTTGTGGAGAAGATACTCTTTATGAGGAAAGTTTTCCCAACGAAAATTTGTTGCTCATCTCTTAACAAGATCCCTGGTATGGAGATATCATAATCTATCTCCAAACTTCGAAGTTCCCTCCTGCTGCCTCCAAGGATGAATGTAAAAAATTACGTCACCTAGCTAAGAACTATGTCATTATTGGTGATACATTATATCGCCGAGGGGTTGATTCAATCCTTAGGCATTGTTTAACCTTAGAGGAAGCAGAGTATGTGCTTAATGATTGCCATAGTGGAGCTTGTGGTGGTCATCTTTCAGGGCTTGCTACAGCCCATAAAATCTTGTGTGCTGGCTACTTTTGGCCTTCGCTTTTCAAAGATTGTATTGAAGTGGTCAAATGTTGCCACCCTTGTCAAGTCTATACTCAAAAGATGTGTGCACATCCAACTCCTCTTTTCCCTGTTATCAATTTCAGTCCTTTTACAAAGTGGGGTATTGACTTTACTACTTGTAATCTACCTTCAACAATGAATCACAAGTACATTATAGTGGTCGTAGACTACTTTAAGAAGTGGGTTGAGGCCATGCCCACTTATAAAAATGAGAGTGAAACAATGGCATTATTCGTCTTCAATCAAATTATTTCATAGTTTGGTATCCTGAGAGAGATTGTCACTGACCATGGCAGTCATTTCTAGAACCAACTAATGTCTGAATTGGTTCTTAAATTGGGCTTCTGGCAAGAGCATTTGTCTTTGTATTATCCTCAGGATAATGGCCAAGTAGAAGCCGTGAATAAGTCCGTCAAGACAATTCTACAAAGGACAATTGAAAAAAATCACTCCAATTGGCATCTCATGTTGTATCCGACTCTTTGGCCGTATCGAACCTCGGTAAAGACTACCACCAGTTTTACACCTTTTTAGTTACTTTATGGGCTGGAATCTATCTTTCCTGTTGAATGCGAAATTCCATCTCTGAAGCTAGCTGTTGGGCTCCTTCCAGAGAGCTCTAGTCTTGAAGAGCACCTCCTTCATTTGGAACATCTCTATGAGTAGCGTCGAGATGCCACCACAATCAATGAGGCTCATAAAAAAAGGGTTAAAACTCAGTACGATAAAGCTGTTCGTCATCGAGTCTTTTCTGAAGGTGACCTTGTCCTGGTCTATGACCAAGATAAAGACACCTTGGGGGCAGGCAAATTAAGGTCTATGTGGTATGGTCCCTTTATAGTGAAACGAGTTTTAGAAAAAGGGGCTTATGAATTAGTCGATTTTGAAGGGAACAAGTTGATAGAGCCCTGAAATGGGCTCTACCTCAAGAAGTACTTTGCCTAGGTTATGACCGAGCAATGGCTTCTTTGTATATTTTGTATTTTTGTACATATCTTATTGGTAGTTTTTGTGATATCAAAACTTTTTTTATCTTCTTTGGCAGGTGTTGATGGATGACTTAGTCTATTTCGGATTCGCTGATGGTGCTAGTCAGCACACTCAGAACCTTGCTTCTATAGCTTGGGTGATATATTATCCAATTGGTCAGTTGATGGTATCAAGGGGAGTATGTATTGGTCCTGTGTCAAATAATATGGCCGAGTATAGTGCCATAATTAATTTACTGTCCGAAGCTATTTCTTATGGAATTGATTCGTTGGTAGTCTATCTTCATTCACAACTGGTAGTGTCATAATTGAATAGCATTTATCGGGTTCGAGATCCTTATTTATATCGCCGATATTTGAGAGTGAGGGTGTTGCAAATATTATTTGTTTATATTACTTATTTTCACATTCCACGATCTAATAATTCATTAGCAGATTCTATTGATAATCAAGCTTTAGATTGGCATATCATTCATTCATCAAGATAAAATCAAACATCAAAAATCTGGAACTGTATATATATATATATATAATAAAATCACTGGTGTGTACATAAAGTGTTTCAAAAATAATATACAAAATCGAGACTAAAATGCCCATAATCATGTCCAGTACATCTAATGGCCTAGCTCAGGATGAGCGGCTAAGTAGGTGACCACTTCTTTGGCCACACGCTGAAAAAGGCAAACCTAGTTGTGTGGCACTCCTACCATGCGACACTACATATCCTCTGGTAGACCTTCTACAGCCTCCATCAGTACCCGATGAGTCAATCTCACCAAGTTTCACTGGACTGCGTATAAGACTCTCTCAATCTCCGCAACCACCTCTTCAGCACCTCTTCCGTGACACCTATGCCGGGGAAATCCTTATGGTCGTACCAGACCCACATCTAGAACATGATCATTATATTAATCATTTAATCCCATCAAAAATATCTTTAAGTTCATTTTCATATTTGAAAAACATAAAAAATCATAAAAATTGACAAAAATTTAAAAAATGGTTACCTATCTCTCCCCATGTTGTGTCTGGTGGCAGCATCAGATCTGGATTTCCCCTGAAATCCATGCTAGCATAGGGATAGTCATCCACAACGATGATTTGCTACTCCCACCAAGAGAATAAATCATCGTCAAAAGCAGTCCTCGGTACGTCTCCACCTCCAAGGTGTTTCATTAGGTCGACCCACCTACCCATCCAAGGATCTCAGGGGCTACTGATAGGAACTAATACTCTGGGACGTAACCCTGAAAACTTCTTGAAGAGGAAGGATCACAAAATGGTCTCATATCTGAAGTTCTTGGTCTGTCCTTTTTGAATGGAGGATAGCTCACTCTTCATATTGGTTAGATGAGGTGTACACCAATCAAACACAATAGTGAGACAATCTACGACCAAGCTCATGGATAGTCATGATGATTGGTGCAATGAGGTTGATCTATTTACCCTAGCTATGGCGAACAGTATGATCCTCAAGGACAAAATCTCTACATGTTTGATTGGAATTTGGCTTCCAATATTCTCCGGATGCCCCAGACAGTATATATGCACGTAGTCTTCCACTGAAAGACTACCTCGTGATCGTCTAGTCAAATGCACCACTTCTCCTCTCTGGGAGAGTCTAGTGATAAAGTAAATATCTTATATCTCTATCCCTAAAGGCATTTGATCAATAATGAATGCATCATCTCCGATACTTCAATAACAGATTAACATTTCAAGCAAGCAGGTGTTTTCCTTCATATTTGGCATTTTGAAAAAATTTAATAAACCACATCCTCTCAATGCATCCAAGGCCTGTTGATCATTCAAAACCTCATCATCAACAGTAGCATGCTCCCTTTCCCTCTGGTGATTGTCATCTTGAAAGAAAATCAAGTTTAATTGTTAGATTTTTATGTTTTAATTTCAAACCACGTATACACGAGTCCATTTCATACACATTCGCGTGTAGGGCCTGTGTATACATGAGTTTCTCATAACCAATCCGTGTATATGTCGCTTTGAGGTTTTTAACATAATTTCCAACGGTGAAACCTCAATTAAAATTTCTAAAAACAATCACAAATTGATGTAAGCTAGCTTTGGGGGTTACTTGGTGATTTTGAGCCAATTAGAATGGTCAAATTTTTTGGGGGGCAAGATTGCTTATTTTTCTCCACAGCTTTTGCTCTTAGCACAAATGGTAACGATGGTGAGTCAAAAAATCTTTTTATAAGCTTTGAAAATGTCAAATTTTTTCAAAATTTGATTTTGTTTCGTCTCATGAATCTTTTAACTTGGGAGCTTGGATTGTCAAGGATAGGTTGTTTTTCAGGACATTTTGGGCACTTTTTTGGAAATTTCATGTCAGTTCCATGATTGTTGACCCGTCATGGAAGGTATCGTTTACTCATTGGCATATAGGTTAGGGAAGCCATTTTTCCGTTGCATTTTGCATACTAGCCTCCATTTGTCAATACACTTGCCATAGGGTCGATCCCATCGTGTTATGGTTCGTAAACCATCTTCAATCGCTGAATTTTTAAATCATGACATGATGGTAGAGCCATCCTTTTCATGGGCATCGTAGTTAGCACCTCATTGACATTGGTTGCCCATGCTACTTCATTGAGTAGGCTCAGGAGTCCTCTCTAGTCCCGCCATGACTTGTCCATTGAAGACTCATTCCTCTTTGCTTCTTCACTTCATTTTGGCCTTATACTGTAGAGGCTCCTTTGTGTTGAGTTGTACTACTGCATTGCATTTTGACCATTTACACCTTTTTGGCCTTGAGCTGGCTTCACTTGGACTCGTGTTTAAGCCACTTTTTTTACCATGACGTCTACAAAATCAAACTTGCAATCCCTTAGCTTCTGCAACTTGACACACCCTCAGAACCATGGAAGGAACATCCCTTTGAGTGTCTTTGACCAGCTTCACCTCCACGCATTGATCATAGGAATGTTCCCATCCCAGGAACTAGATCATCTGTTTCACTGACACTCATTCTTTCCACTGTACTATAGCATTCTTTTATTATTTTTCCAGCTTAAAGAAATAGACAAAAAAATTACATATTCCAAAAAGAGCAGGAACGGGAAAACATTTCCATTTATTGTTGGCAGCTAGAATCAGTCGTATCGCCCTTGAACAAAGCACTCAAACAAAGCATCTCCTCCATTTGGGTGGGATTTAGCTTGACTTAGGTACACCTTAACCTTGTTATTGAGTCAGTTCTCCTCTGATTGTTTATCTCTTCCAATCATATGGAGAGTTCATTCGTGCCTCCACATGGTCATCATTAAGCCGTGATTTTGTTCAAGGGAAGTAAGCTTGAGTCGGTCTCTCTGTGGTGTCTCTTGACCTGTTTTTTAATCGACCATCCTTGGTTGTCAGTGTCTTGTCTATCATCACATTAGTTTTATTGGTCCTTTACTCTTGCCAGTTTGAGAAGGTCTCCATTGACTTCTTGATGGCGGGTCTTGTCCTTATCGATGATGACATCTTGCTCTAAGGACAGGCCTAGAGCCGCACCCTGGCCCTATTTTCATTATTCATACATCACCTTGTGCTCAGCATCGATCAGTATCATGGGTCTTTGACTGAGTGGTTTCCCTTGTGTTCGACATCATCTTTCATTATCACACATTGGGATTCATACAGTGCCTTGGTTTCCATTTGACCCTATTGGTGGATTCCTCGCCTCTGTGTCAGCTTTCATTATTGGTTGGTTCAGAGGGTTTCTATTGTGCGCTAGCTACATCTTGTGTATGCCAGAAACATGCTTCGGTCGGGTTACTACATCTTTTTTCATTTGATTCCTTCCACATTATTGGCCTACGGGTTACACTCACACTTTATTGATGAAGGATGCCTTAATGCCTTCCTTCTAGCGGATCTTTCCCTATCGACTACAACTCATTGCTCTGGGGTAAAGGTCTAGAGTCCATTTGGAAGTACCTTGGGGTTTGCAGTCATTAGTGGCAGATCCTTCTCTATCAATAGTGGGAAACCATCATTGTCTTTTGATTGATAGATTCTTATAGGTGTTTTACTTCAGCTCATCTATTTGCACTTGTTAGATTGTATTGGGTACCTTGACTCTCATTATTATTATCGGTAAGTAGTCTCGCATTTGTTAATGGTATACATCAATGACCAGTAATCAAACGATTTCTCACATGGTCAACTTCAGATCATTTATTCCCATTGTGTATAAATGTACCACAACGGTCGGTGAAGACCTTGGGTTGCATCAACATTCTTTGGTTCACTTGTCACTTGCTCCTATTGCTGCTAGTTGATACCATTCCACCTTATATGTTGTATTCCTTCACAACGACATCCTATATGCTGGCATCCGAGTTGCGATGTAGTACCATCTTATTCCATCATGTTCATTTGGTACTATTAGGATCAGTTTTTGATATCAGTGATCAACTCCATCTTTCAGCCTCATTGATCATCTTTTTATATGTGATATTCAAACATGTACTTGTTCGATTGTGATCAGATGATCCATTATGTACTTTCAGTTCCTTATACTTGTATACATAGTGGATCTACTTGTACTTGATATGCGGGCATGCTTTACTTTCTCTGAGCATGGGTATGCCCGCCTTAGACAATTGTTTCTTTCTGATCTTCTTTTGCTGGCTTGGCAGGCTGAAGTCCATCTCAGTTTTTGACATGTTTCCTTTCCATATACTTAATACATTTCGGCCATCATGTTCCCCTTCTGACCTCATATATTAGGGGGCATCTGTTATAGCTCCAAATATCACCTTATGTATTTGTGATGCTTGGTTTACGGCCTAGGGCAACCCCTCCTTCTAGACTTGGTCCAAATATTTAAAAAACAGTGTTTTACTCCCTATACGCGACTTTACCCTGTATTAAACGCGTGTACACGTGGGTCAGTATATACCCAACCCACGTATATGTCTTAAAACACTTAAAAAAATTAAATTTCCTTAGTTATGGGCGGAGATCACGGGTTTTACATGTTGATTACCTATTAGTGCCCATGGTCCAACTGTCCCCAACTATTTCCCAACTAAAACACTACTTTGGGAGAAGTATAAAAAGACTTCAATGGGAAGGCCCTAAGGAGGAGAGAAAATAGAGAATTACTCTATTGAGATTATCCCTTGATCAAGTCTGAAGATCCCTGTGCTTCAAGCACTTCCCCAAGTTTAGGAAACCCTTGTTTCCTTGAGAGCTGATATCCTTTCACTTGTGGGAGATATCCTTGTGTTGGTTATGGAATGAGCCTTTTGAAGACCAGGACTCGATGGACCTGGAGGATGGTTCCACTTGGAGTCGGAAGAGGAAGACTCAGGTGAACTCTTTCTATGTTTTTATTATAGTTATCTGCAATAAAAGAAACATTGTCTTGTTCCTGATATCAACTTTGTTCATGCATCTGATTTTGTTATGGTTTATGTATGAATGACTATTTCAATGTATAACTAACCATCTACTTATATGTTATAAAGTTGATTTCACTATAATGCTTTATCTATATGTTATTGTGCGTCTTTGAATTGGTTGTTTTGCAAGTTCAAAGATCATGAGGAGTTGTAGAGGGTTTGAACCTTGGCTAGAACTACTCAAACGAAGGACCCCCGGGTATGTACATCCTCGCATAATTTGCTCGTTTAAGCATTTTTCTTGGGTTATTTTCTTGTTTCTTGTTGTAGATTACTCCTGCTCTGCTAGGGTTCTGACCCAAAGCCCTAGAGGACTTTATCCCTTAACAATAATGACCCTCATGAGTTCTAAATGATGTTTTTGGAATGTCTTCAGTCTTCATTTTGATTTGATGATATCTTGATGAAGATACAACTTGGTGAAGTAAATTTATCCATGCAATTCATCCAATAATTCATCAATGACAGGAATGGGAAATTTATCTTTAATAGTGAGCTTGTTGAGATCCCTATAATCTGGACACAAGCGCCATGATCCATCCTTCTTGTGAACCAATACTACTCGAGAAGAGAAAGAACTTTGACTAGGTTGAATTATACCAACCTCTAGCATTTCTGCAACCATACATTCAATTTCACTCTTTCGGACATAGGGATATCTGTAAGGCTTGACGTTTGGAGAAAAACTTGTTGGAATCAAATTAATAGCATGATCATGATCATGAATAGGTGGGAGGCCTTTGGGAGTCTCAAATACCTTGGAATGATTGTCCAAGACTTTTTGGAGATCTGGAGAAATGGACGATTTCAATGTGGGAACCTCTAGTGAACATAATTGTGTAATTATGCCTCGTTGTTCTTTCTTTAGAAGCTTTGTCATTCCGTTAGAGCTGATTATATTTCTCGATTTCCCTCTGATACCCCTTAACTCAACTTCCTTTCCTTCTGAAGAGAATTTCATGAAAAGTTCTTGAAAATTAAAAGCTATTGTACCCAAGGATTGTAGCCATTGGACTCCTAGTACAAAATCAACACACCCATTGGAATGGAAAGCATTGGGATATTCAATACATATTATCCCATGGATAGCTTGATATTATGGCACTTTCCTGAGAAATTTATGGTTCCTCCACTTGCAACCATCACTTGACGCTCTGGTGCTGGGTATAGGAAGCAATTCAATTCCTTGGCTATCTTACAATGAATAAAATTTTGGGAACTTCCCGAATCAATCAAAACTATTACCTTTTTATTCTTGATATGCCCTTCTATCTTGATAGTTTGAGGAGTGGTAATTCTAGCCAATGCATTACAAGATATGGTCAGATTTATTTATTCTTTTTCTAGGGTTTGTTCCTGGTGTATATCCTCTTATTCCTTTTCTTCCTCCTCTTGAAAATCTATGTAAAATAATTTCTTCTCTGCACACTTATGACCTTTAGTGTATTTGCTATCACAACTGTAATAAAGCCCTTTTGCTCTTTTTTCTTCCAATTTCTATGGTGTAAATCTTGTAGGTTGTGGATGGATACGAGCAGAAACACTTCCATAGTTCTGATTGTGAGTGGTAGGCTTCCTTGTTGCCATAATTTTGCTTTCCATTTTTCTTCCCAACCTGAATGCCTTTTCTAATGAATCTGGTTCCCAAAGGAAAACCTCATGTTGGATGTTATCTTTTAAATTCCCCATGAGCACATCAATTATATGCTCCTCTAGAATATCTTTTACCCTTATATTTAATTTTTGGAAATCCTCAATCTTCTCCATCACTGAACCCTTTTGTTTGTGATTTATCAATTGGCTAAAAAAAGTGTTTCTTTTTGTATCTTCATAATGTGCTATATTGCATCCGTAAAAATAGCCCAAGTGACAATTTTTTTATGAGAGAAAAGCCATGGATACCATACAAACTTATTTTTTTCCAAATATAAAGTTGCAATGCATACTTTTTGTGTGTTTTTCACATTATGGAGATCAAAAAATTTCTCTATCTGTAGTATCCATGTTGCGGGATCCTTGCCATCAAACTTCCTCATATCGATATTTGGAACATGGTGGTTCTTCGATCCAACATTAGAGTCTATGAAATCATGATTAACATTTATTTTGTTCTCATCATGAGTTTCCTTTACTACCCTTTCGCCATTAGTAAGCATTTCTTGTAGGAACTTTGTCAAATCTGACTTCAAATCTTCCATGCCTTTTTCAAATAATCCATATTAGCTTCTGCGCCATCCATATTAGCTTCCACACCATCCATCTTAGCTTCCACATCACTCATATTAGCTTCTACACCTTAAACCATCCATCTTAGCTTCTGTTACTTTTTGTGCGACTGAAATTTGTTGCACTTGGTCTCATAATTTTGATATATCATGTTGCATATCTTCCTCTTCTTCATGAGTCATGCTAGAAATTTCAGTTTTCTTACTAGGTGTTTCCATTTTATTTCTTTGGGGCATTAATTACCGATAATAATGCTTCACTATGGCTTTGAATTCCTTCAAACTAATTTTTCAAACCAAGCTTATGCAAAAATTTAAAAAAACTACGCACTTTTTTTCACTTTGTAGAAGCTCGATATTGAATCTGATGTATCTCTATAATTTTGGATCTCAAATGTCTGAAATTTCTTCCTATGGTAACCCTTTTAGTAATATTTCTAACACCACAAGTCTGAGCAAGATTGGATTCTCCAATGAAGAGTTATGCCAAATCTTCCATGATGACTTGACTATAGACTAGTTCAGTAGAGCAAACTTGTACAACATGCCACGGGTTACTGTTTCAACCTTAGGTTCTAAAAGTAATACCCAAAAAACTGCAGTCCGTCCTCTTTCTGTAACTTCTTATGAAAATTCAATCTGATGCTTAGAGCGAAATTTATGACGATTTTCGCAAGGTCACTTGTTTGGAATGTAATTCGGGGGTTTGCAAAAACCCTAATTTCCTAAGATTATATCTCCGAACATATAGCGAGACAAGATATGAAATTTAGGTCTGAGGTTCTGACCGATTCCATCTCAAATGATTTTTTTTTTTTAGCTTTTGAAACTTTGTAGAGATAAATTTATAGTGAAAATTCCACGATGACCTATTTGGAGTAGCAAAACCCTAGAATCCAAAGGTCTGATACCAAATATTATGAAACTAGCTCACAAAAAGATAGAAAAGATAGATCAACGCCTTAGAAATAAGCCTCTTCGAGGAGTAAACCTCCTTTACATTACACAAATGAAAAATTCTTCGATGAATCAAATGACAAAACCTCTGTTTTATATATAGGAGTCTAAGGGGTCACAATATAACCAAAGCCTACCTAACAATAATAATATAAAGGCACAAAAATAACAATAGTGGGATTCTATGGGGCACAATAATAATAATATGGGGACAATGGGGACACAACAATAATAATAAGGGATACAATGACAATAGTAATGGGGGAATCACTAGTATTATAGGGACCTAATAGCTGAGCCCCACGAGGAGGATGAGAGAATGAACATAGTGTTGAGAAGCAGGATGAAAACTAGTGATGATAAAGGAATACAACTTGAAAAGGATGGATAGGTTTGTAAGGCCCCATAAAAACAAGCTGGTTTTGATTTGATGCATGCTAAGTAAAATTTTATGGAAGCCAAGAAAAGCTTCACCGAGGCCTCCACCTCAAGAAGCCAGAACAAAGTGCAAGACACCAATGGGCCTATAGAGGTCGACCCCTCTGTCCTTGCTACGTTCTTGGAGACCTGTATGAAATTGATGCATGATACAAAAGTTGTGAAGGGCCTATAGGAGTTAATAAACAAGTGTGCTGGCAAAGAAAACACCCCTGATGGACACCGTGTAGTTAGAAAAATTGGCAAACATAAGGAAAGAACAGGGTGCGAGATGAGGCTCACCATGCAGATAGGAGATTATGAGATGGACCAAGTTATCTTGGATCTGGGGTTGGATGCATAGGTTTTTCCAAAACAAACCTAGGAGAGAATGGGGAGAACCATGCTGTAGTGGTCTTTGATCCAGCTTAGAATGGCAAACCAATAGAAGATCATCCCTATGGGAAGACTACATGGAGTAATAGTGGACATCGAAGGTGCAAGTGCATTGGATGATTTTGAAGTAATAAAGATAATTGATGACAGTAATCCATACCCCATGCTCCTCGGAATTGACTGGGCCATTGACATGAATGGAGTCATCAACTTGAAGAAGAGGACAATGTCATTTGAAAAGAAATTTCTTCGAGTTGTAGTGTCGTTGGGCCCTGTAGAAGGGGAGCGCTACACTGAAACGACATGTGATTATGAAGAAGGTGAGGATGACTTAGATCAGATCTACAAAATAACAACACGAGATCAAGACTAGATCAATCCAACATTAGATGGACGAATTGCATGGGACTAGGAGAATTCCTGTACCTTTGATTTAGATGAAGAGTTGGAGCATTGGTAGAATCAGTTGCATGAAGTACCTACACTGCACCGCAACATGATGACTAAGTCACTTCGCTGCGTTTCGTCAGAGGTAAGGAATTTACCTTATTATGATGGTTTAACTTACGTGGGTAAATTTTTGGATGCATTTGAGCGTGAAGTCCCTGAGCATCACCAGTTCCAAGTGTTAGACTTGGAAATGCATGCTACGCCCGCACGACGGTGGTGTATGCATAAGGATAACTTTGATGGATGGTGGGATTATAGAAGAATGATGAGGTTGCAGTTTGGTTGACCCAACCTTTGATTAATTGAGAAATATGATGGGTGGGATGATCCATGCAATCAGCGAGTGAAGTGAACTAAAGCATATGGAAAGGAGCCATAAGTGAAGTGGGTACACTTGTTTTTCCATACTTTAAACAAAATCCCAACGAATTGGTATTTGGATACAGAGCTTCGCCATGGAACCATGAAGTGGGATATATTGAGTGAGTGATTCTTAATGGCCTTCAGTTTTGAAGATGGATTCGAGAGCATTGATGAAGATCTGCAGGAGATTAAGGAATTTATCTTTAGAATGCTGCAAGAATCTTTAGAATGGGTCCAGCCAGATTGGGGCACCTAGCTGCAGCATTCGTTGGAATGTTATAATGTGACAACTGAAGGGGAGGATGATGATCCAAGAAATTTTAATATTCTAGAGATGGAAGGTAATCACGAAGTCGAACGTCCACAAATAGAGAACCCAGATATCACCACACCATTGAAAACCAAGCAAGCAAACATTGGGACTGAAGCATAACCGAAGTTTGCAAAGATTGGAGATTACTGTGATGATGCTACTATGGATAAGGATGTTGAGTTACTCCGCAAATACCAAGATCTATTCCCTACCAATTTTTCGTACTTGAAGGGCATAATATGAGACATGGGTGTTATGAAGATTACTCTGAAGCCAGATGCAAATCTTGTTAAGCAGAGACTGTATCGCCTAAATCCTAAGTATAAGGAAAAGGTTCATTTGGAGTTGGATAAGAAGTTTGTAGTGGGCATTATAGAACCAGTGGAACAGTCTGATTGGGTGAGCCCCATGGTGGTTCAGGAGAAGAAACAGAAGGATGAAATAAGGATTTGCATAAATCTGAGGATGTTTAATGATGCCTGTGTCCATGACCCATTCGTAACACCATTTACATATGAAGTATTAGACAATGTTGGAGGGCAAGAGGCCTACTGGTTCACTGATGGATTTTCAGGGTGCCACCAGATAAAGATCGTGTTAGAGGATAGGAGAAAAAAAACCTTCGCGATGGAATGGGGTTGTTTCCAGTATACTGGTGAGCACCAGTATTACAACAATAATGCTACAACTCTTGGGGCTTCCTACTTTACTTTTTATCAACCCGGTAGTTCATAGCAAACTTGGAAGAGACGATGTTGTATGCACAAGTACTAGCTCTTACCGTAGGCTATCACTTGGTCAATTGGTGCAAGATCACTAGGAGCTCAAGCCAACTTTTATGAGTTTCTAGAAGAAGCTTTTAACTGTGATGAAAGAAAGCTAACTCTAAATAGACTATTCTACTTGCAGAAAAAGAAAGAAGATTGAACTATAACGCAAACCCTAGAAAACCCTAATTTTTCCAACTAACCCTACTTTTGTAGAAAAAGAGATGAAAACTGATGAAATGAGTTCCATTGACTACTGAAAAGGTAAATTGCATCTATTCAAGCTAATTCTAGAAGGAAATGAGAAGAAAACATCTTTTTTTGTTTTTCAGTGTTTTTGTGTGAAATTATTATGCTTGTAAGTTATTTGATTGTGATTGTGGCAGAGGTTTGGTGGTGATGGAGGGTGGATCTAGTTTTCGTAGGGGCATAGGAAGGTGTGGAGGAGTCCTAAGAAGCCTATGGCAACCTTCTGGAGGCTTTCCCTACAATCGGACTTCAAAAAGTCACTTACAGGAAATTCTACGGGAGGTTCTATAGGAGGATCTACAAGAGGATGCCGAGAGTTATTTTTGGAGGTTTTGAAGGTGGCGAAATGGTGGGAAAGGATAGCTGAAGACTAGAGGGGTGTATTAAGGTATCTATAGCTTTTCAAGGAAGATCAAGAAAGAAAATGATGGTTGGATTTGTTCAAATGGCGAGAGGGAAGCTTATGGAAAAAATGCAGAAATTAGGGCAGATCGATGAAATGTTGTGAATGACTTGGGAAATCGATGAGAAGTGAGTTGATGCTAGCTATGTGTTTTGAGAGATTTTCACATCTAACTATCGAAACTGAGCAAGAAAAGGACTAGATGTATCATGAAAACAAAAATATATCTCTGGTTAACCTAATTGATAACCTAGAAACATAAAATGCTGAACAATACCCTATGAACAAAAATGCATGAAAAGAGATCTATTGTAAAAACAGGAAATGATCTTGGAAACTAAATCTGAAGCAACACATTTAACTTTCAAATCAAGTCTTCACACTAGGAATTGCATGGAAGAGTGAAGCTGTGTTGTTGGTTGCAGGAATGGTGCCATGACCTCAAATCATGATCCCAGGAAGGGAGAAAAGAGATCAAGACCTGTTGTTTTCCTTTTTGAATCTTAGCCTATCACTATATGAACCTACTTCAGCAACTGAAACAAAAGCAACTATGCAAACCATCAAAAACAACATATTCTATCAAGGCAAAATAAATCTATCTAACAAAAATTAACTTGTGAACTGAAGTAAAAACATATAAGTACAAATCAAGAGGTGCTGGGAAGCTTGGGTTGGGCCCTAACCCAAAAGCTTCAGCCCTCTAAAAGAGATCAGTGCTAGCTCAAAAACTGTTTCATCTTCATTATCAAAAATAAAAGTCACATTACATAAACTGTCCTAAAAAAGGAAGCTCGAAATTGAGCTGAAGAAGCGCTGCACAAAAGTGTAAAAATTATACTAATAAATGGCTAAAATCCAACTAAAAAAATTGAGCACCTAAGCCCTACTATTTATAGAGCTCGAGCCTCAAATAGCTCTCCTAAAATCAAGGATCTTAGCTTCCCAAAGCTGTAGATAAACAACAGTCCTTCATTACTTGCTCGGCTGGCCCTTGGATGCACTAATGTGGCTGCTTGTGCTCTAAGTTTCTGATGGAGGATTCAAGGTAAGGGTTCATAAATGAAGGGGACACCACCCTACAAATCATCTTCCCTATTTTCCTCGAATATTGGCTGCCAAATGCTCATAAATCCTTTGACTTTGTCCAAAATTGACCAAAAAATCTACATAAAGCACACATTAGACTTCATGGCATAATGACTAACCCAATTCACTCTATTAGCATAAATATAATAAAAAACATGCAATAAAATAATGATAATGGTGGATCAAGTTGAATTAAGAGGCATAATGAGCCCATATAATTACCCATTTATGGGGCTCATCATCACCCCCCACTGAAAGTGTTTCTCATCCTCTAAGCAACTAATCTATCTCCTCATCCTTGATGGCCTTAATGGCCTCCCTAACATTCCATGCTTCAGATATGAGATCTTCTTCCCTATCATGGAATCCAGCTTTTGCATCCAACTTTTCCCACTACTATTTTTCTTCTTCTTCCTTTGTTCCTTCTAGTAGTCCTAGCAGTAGTGGAGGACTCAGCCTCAAACCAATCCAATGGGCCTTCAGACTTTTCATAGAGTGCTTATACAGGGGCACTCTTCTTAGTGTTTTTCTCATTCTGTTTGGGTAGTGGTACTCCCTGATCTATAGGCTGTGGGGGAGTGTGTTCCACCTTCTCATGTAGGCATGGATGAAATCTTCCCCAAACAACATTTCCATGTCTTCAAAATGCACAATAGCCTGAGCTTGCTCATTGATGTAGTTAGGCGCACTTTGAGGATTAGCTACAAGTTGTTGGTGTGCATAAATGAGAGCCATTGGGTCTGATGGTTCTTCTATAATCATCAGAGGTTCATTATGCTCTTTTGCCATCATTTTTTGTATTCTTGTTGCTCTTTTCTCTTCATGGTTCATTCGAGATGCCATGGCCATCAGCTACAAGTCTCCTAACATAGCATTGGGGTCCCATAGGTTCATATCAATAAGGGCCACGTTGTGTAAATAAAACTCTGCCAGCTTCACTTTGTCCTCAGCTGAACTGTGGCCACATAGATCCATGAATTGGCCATAATCCTGAAAAGGTATGGTGCCTCTCTGGGCCAGAGTCTTGATTTGGAACTGGAGCCATTGATCTTTGAGGTATAATGGATATGATTTGGCTAGTTGCCTACACTGCAGTGCCTCCATAGCCTAGCTAGCCATGCAAGCTAATTAGGCTTCCCTTTCCTGTAGCTGCCTTCTTAAGATCAATACCTCATTTTCTGCCTAGGGTTCCCCTTCCTGTTGCTGTCTTATTAATACCTCACTTTCTGCCTGGGGTTCCTTTTCTTGCTGCTATCTTCTTGAGATCAACAACTCATTTTCTGCCTGGGGTTCCCTCTCTTGTAGTTGTTTCTTTAACCTCTCATTTTCTTCTTCCAATTGTGATCTCCTAATGCCTTCTATATGCCTTACAGTGCTTAATTCTTTGGCCATCTCTCTCAACTTGTTTTCCATGTGCCCAATGTCTTCCACCCCTTTTGATTTTATGATTTGCATCCACTTATGGCTTCTTACCCTTTCTTTTTCTAGCTCAAAGAAGAGCAGGACTACAAACTTGTGAAGGATAATTTTTCCTCCTTCAAGAAGGTTGTAATAAGAACCCAAATTAGGCTGTGGGTTAGGTTCTGGTATCTCTGTTGCCTTATCTTTCTCCTTGGTCTGTTCCTCTACCTTTTCCACAAGATTTTCAGTCTCTTGTAGCTTTGTCAATGTCTCTTGTAGGATTGTTTGTGCCTCCTGTAGGACTATATTAGAGTCCTGTAGTTTTATCCTTTCTTTCCAAGTGGTGGTCTTGGGACTTCCTCTTTCATAAGTGATGGGGGTTTTGGATGGATATTCCTCCTTTTTGGCAGTAGGGGAATCTTCAATGATGATGGGCTCCTTTGAAGGTGGCTGAGGCTTCCCCATATTTATTATGGTTCTTTTTCGAGCCTTGAAGTACATGGATGGTTGTCTTTTTCTTTTTCCCTTTGGCTTGGCTAGAGTACTAAGTGCAACAAGAATAGCCAATGCCTCCCTTGCTAGTGTCTCATGGGACACTTCTTCCTGCTATGCTTCTTTTTCTTCATCTATCGTGTTTCCTACTTTTGCTAGTTTTGCTTCTCCTATCTCTGTTTGGGTTTCCTCTTCTTTTTTCTTAGCTTCTGCTTTTTCTATGTTAACCTTTTTCTGAGCTATCTTAGGCTTTTTCCTGTTGATTTTAGGCCTCTTATTTTTCTTTGCTATGGTTTTATCCTTCTCTATTCTTGGTTCCTTCTTCTTTTCTGTTTTATCCATTTTTCTTTCCACTTGGGTGTTCCTTTCCTCTTTTTGGGTTTCCTTCTCAGCTTCCTCGTTTTGTTCTTCCTCCTCACTCTTAGATGGAATGAGGTCATAATTGAAGGCTTTCACATCATCCTCCTTGGTCATATTTATGAAAATATCCCAAGCTATGGGGATTGTGAAAGTGTGGAGGGCATCTTCCACTATCAATTTAATTAGCCCATGGTGAGCCAATTGGTCTGGAACTCCTGCCTTCAATTTGGTGCTAGATTCTATTAAGGATTGGAGGAGAAAATAGGGAATACTAAGTTTTTGAGGTGGAGGGAGATCCATGCCATACCTCAATTCATGCAAAAGTCTGAAATGATACCCATAAGCTATGTTGTATTTTCCTTCACAGGAGATGTATTTCATAATCTCATAGTTGACCTCATCCTAGGGGTAAGGTATGGTGGTTCTCCTGATGCCATTCTTGTCTTCCATAGGGTGCTCATTTGTCTGGAAGAAGGTCTTCTTGGCAACCTAACCCAATGGTTTTTCTTCCTTTCTCCAAGGTAGCCCAAGTGGGAGATCGAAAAATGTCTTCTTGGCAACCTGACCCAGTGGTTTTTCTTCCTTGCTCCAAGGTAGCCCAAGTGGGAGATCGGTGATCTGCTGTGAGTTCTTTGGTTAGACCCCTGAAACTGATAGTGGCATGGGTTTTTGAGTGAGGTTTTAAAGACAATGCAAATTCCTCTATGACTTCCTCATCATACGCATGAAACTTTTCAAAGAAAGGCATC
Organism: Pinus taeda; assembly: GCA_000404065.3. Taxonomy (NCBI): domain Eukaryota; kingdom Viridiplantae; phylum Streptophyta; class Pinopsida; order Pinales; family Pinaceae; genus Pinus; species Pinus taeda. Next base: position 40,190 of record APFE031488823.1, read on the forward strand.
CAATTTGCTCTGGTAAAGAGGGCTACCACTTCTGGATGTTCATGCAGCTTAGTTGAATTTAGAGGAAAACCCCCTGTCATGATATTTCAAATTCTGCTGGAATATTTCAGTTGAAGAGGAAGGTAGTAGGTTTCAAACCCGAAAACAGAGGAACAGCTAAGGTTTTCTGTTGAGACATAGAGAGTGTCTCTTCTTTCTTCTCCCTTTTTTTTACAAGAAAAATGCAACTTTTCATTCCTCCAAATTCATTTCTTTAGGCTTGCATTACTTGTTTGTCTATTTGAAGGAAACAATATCTTAGAAATAGAGAACATACAGAACTGTGTTTTTTCCCTTTTACAAAATAAGCGGACTACCCAATGCAATTTCACTCTTTACAGGCTTAATTTTCTAGAGTTGTATCATCTCTTTACATAGGAGAATACGATAGAGGAGAAAGAGACAACATTTCAGTGCAAAGAGAAAATGGAGAAACTGTATATATATATTTTAAAAACACAGGTAGACTCTGCTCTCACTTTTCCTTCCTTTTTCAAACTTAATACCTTGCTTGAAATCACACCACCCATTATAGAGACAGAAATGCAGAGAAGGTCTACACAAAGCCTACCTCTTCCAGATCAAATTTGCCATAAAATCCTAAATTTTCCTCTGCAATGTTGTTCACTAGCCCTCCTGTAGAAAGGTTCCTATAGGACTGTGTTTCCACTCCTGTAGAGTCCAATAATGCTCCTGTAAAGCCTGATAAGTGGAAGAGTTCTAAAACTAAAAGAGAGCGACTGTTTCGAGGCTTTGGAGGTGGTATGTAGCTCGTTGCAGTCGAGATCACGACGATACAAATGAAAACAGAGGTGGTGAGTGGAGTCGAGAGTGCGTACTTAAGTTTATGGGAGAGGGTTGTAGTGATGAGATGAGGTGGTAGGAAGGGTATGTTACCCTCATTTGGACCATTGGTCCCTACTTCAGTGTCATTATGAAACTTCATGCCGCCTGCCCACAATCATTTCCATCATTCACATTTGGACGCCGCCACTACCTGTTTTGAGATTCTTATGAGTTGCCTGAACACACGTGCTGAGTGCACTTGCTGAGAGCTATTTGAACTAGACGAGGGTGGCCAGTTAGCTAACCACCGATCTAGTTTAATCGCAACCATTTCATTTGTCCATGCAGCTTTTAAACTATACCCATGCAACAGAGGAACGGGTTTAGTCACTTACCTATTACTCAAGAATTGTGTGTTGTCATGCTATTGCATGCTTAGACTTTAGCGTTCTATCCATAGATTTCTGTTGCTAGCACCTGTGGCTTCCAGATTGGTGGCTCATCTTCCTTGTACAGGTGATCTTCAATCAGGATCCTGCTCCTTTTGCGTTCTACACATCTGTGGCCGCACTGACCCTGCCTCTGGAGCTTGATTTTTAAGGGGATCAGCTGCTACAAGAATCCTACAGGAATTCCTGTAGTTGCTTCTCCCACTAAAAATTTTGTCTGGGGCTTGAGCAGGGATTTGAGAGGAATCTGAGGAAGATTCTAACAATCATGGGAAAGCAATTGGTATGCAATAGGTAAGAGTTAAGCATGCTTCTTGGTTATTTTTTATTTTTCTAAAAAACCAAAAGAAACAGGATTTCTGTGTTTTATGTGTAGGGAGGAGAGAAACGATTAAGAATGTGGTGGTGCGGGTATGGAATGGAGAGGTATGATGATGGATGGTTGTAGGATGGTCCACAGGTCTTCTGTGAAAGTTTATGGCCCTGGAATCCCTTTTTCAACCTGATTTCGAGCTCTCTGTGATTTCTACAGTAGCCTCTTATAGAACACATAGAGCTTCCTGTAGGATGCACAACTTTCATAAAATGTAAGACCAAGGAATGGGAGAAGGTAGAAATGATGGAAGAAGGTCTAGAAGAGGTGTAGTAGACTTGGTGCATGTCCCCTTTCCTTCTGTGGTCCTCATACAACCTGCAATGCACTCAACAGAAGTTAATTTCTCTCTCTCTCTCTTTTTTCTTTTAAGAGACAACTAGGGTGCCTCCAGGAGGTTTTCACCCTACTTTCCTGCCCTGGGTGCCTCCAAGGGGAGGTTTTCACCCAAGGATCTTTATTCTCCTCATTTTTTATTTTTTTTTTGTTTTTTGTTTTTTTTGTTTTTTTTTGTCTTTTTGAGTGAGTGGGTGGAGTGGAGGCAGAGACCTGCTCCACTACCAACACTATTTTACTCAAATTTTCAATGAATTCTTGCTTGGAGAGGGGCTTTTTGTGTATTTTCAACCTATGCTCATTGACAAGCATGGGGATGACTTCTTGATCGATGGTCTTGAACAGAACTGAACCATTGTCATTGCACTTTTCTATTGTGTATGGTCCCAACCATCTTGTCGTCAGTTTGCCCTTGAAATCTTTATACCTTGAGTCATACAACAACACCCAATCTCCTTGGAATTGCTTCTCTTTGAGGTGTTTTTCATGCCATATTTTCCTTTGAAGCTGGACTACCTCTATGTGGAGAAGGGCCTGCAATCTTTGTTCATCCAATCCATTTAGCTGGAGTAACCTTTCCTTTTGTGCATGGCTGAGATCTAGGTCCAGCTGAGCTGCCATCCTTAGTGTATTGTATTCAAATTGTATTGATAGCAAAGCCTTCTTTCCATATCCCAGATCATAGCGTGTGAACCCGATGGTGGTCTTCCATGTGGTGTTATAGGCCAAGGTGGCCTCAAACAGTCGATCTGCCCATTTTGTTAGATAATCGGTGCACACAATGATGTATTGTTTCTGGTTTGAAGGAGGGTTTATAGGACCCACAAAGTCCATGCCCTACTTCTCAAATGGCTCGAGATTCACTTGAGGCTACAAGGGCATCTCATCCTTTCGAGTATGTTTCCCCAGTTGTTGACACCAGTCACATTGGCTGATATACCTCCTCACATCTTGATGAAGAGTGGGCCAATAGTAACCTGCTTGAAGAATTTTGAAGGCAGTCCTCTTTGCTGCAAAATGTCCTCCACAAGGCCCATCATGACAGGTCAGGAGGATGTCAAAGACTTCCTCCTCCCTAACACATCTTCTCAGAATCTGATCTGGGCCAAGTTTGAAGAGATTGCCCCCAATCCAAGTGAAAGGGGCACTTTTCCTCACAATCTTGCTCTTCTCTTTCGAGGACAGGTGTGGCAGGAACTGTGCTAAAACCAAGTAATTCACTATATCAGCAAACAATGGAGAGAGTACTGAGATAGAAAATAGGTGTTCATCTGGCCTTTGATCATCCACCATTCCTTCTTCACCTGCAGATAGATTTAGTCTAGACAAAAAGTCAGCAACAACATTTTCCTTACCAGGTTTATCAATAATGGTTAAGTCAAACTGCTATAACAAGAGCAACCATCTAATGATATGAGCACTCACATCTGGTTCATTCATCAAATACCTAATTGTAGTATGATCAATGTGTACAAATGTTTGATAGTCGGTGATGTAGTGTCTGAATTTATTTAAGGAATGGGCTATAGCTAGGAGTTCTTTCTCAGTCATCGTGTAGTTTAATTCTGCCTTTGACAAATTTTTACTTATAAAATATATGGCATAAGGTAGATTCTTATCAACTTGCCCTAAGGCTGCTCCTATCGCTTTGTTTGAGGCATTTGTGTGAATGTGGAAAGGTAGGGCCCAGTTTGGACCTCTCAAAACTGGGGCAGTCACAAGTTTACTTTTCAAGGTATCTAGGGCTTCTTGACAGTGGTCAATCCATATGGACTCGACATATTTCCCCAAAAGACCAAATAATGGAGAGGCTAGCTTACTGAAATATTTAATGAATCTTCTATAATATCTCGCTTAGCCTAGGAAACTTCGGATATCTCTCACCTTTTAAGGAGGTGGGACCCTTTGGATGATGGCAATTTTGTTGGGGTCCACCTCTAATCCTTGCTGAGAGATTGCATGACCTAGCACGATCCCTTTAGTCATCAAGAATTCACACTTTTCAGGATTGAGGGACAGGTTCATTTCAATACACTTGTCCAAAACTTTTCCCAGGTTAGACAAAGCTTCCTGGAAGTTAGAACCATAAGGGGTAAAATCATCCATATATATTTCCATGGCATCATGAACCAGTTCAGATAATATACTCAATACTGCTCTCTGGAAAGTGGCGGGAGCATTGCACAAACCAAAAGGAAGGACCCGATATGCAAAGATACCCCAAGGATAAGTGAAAGTGGTCTTATCTTGGTCTTCCGGGTCGATTTGGATCTGATTGTACCCGCTAAACCCATCTAGGAACGAGAAAAACATTTTCCCCGCCAGGCCATCTAACACTTGATCTATGAAAGGCAAAGGAAAATGGTCCTTCTTAGTGGCCTTGTTTAGTTCCTGATAATTGAGACAAATTCTCCACTTACCATTTTTCTTTGGCACTAGCACCAAAGGAGAGATTCATTCACTGTTAGAGATGGGGTAGATGAATCCCGCATCCAGTAACTTTTGCAATTCTTCCTTGACAATGTCTTTAAGGGCTGGATTCATCCTCCTTTGAGGCTGCCTAATTGGATTACAATCTTCCTTAATGTAAATGTGATGAGTACAGATTGAAAGGTGCAGTCCCTTCATCTCCTTATAGCCCCAGGCGAAGGCATCCAAATGGGTTCTCAATAAGCTACACAGTTCCTTCTCCTGGGAGGTGGATATGGATGAGTTGATTTTCAAGGTTCTTTCTGGGCCAAAATCTATCTTCTTAACTCGGAGAGAGGTTGGGTTGGCAACACAAAAATCAGCTAAACGATTGTGTTGGTTTTCTTTCACCAGCTCTTCTAATGGCAACATACTGGGGGTTGGATTTCTGAATTAAGTTTTTAATGATACCATCCTCAGTTTCTGGTTCCCCCCCCATGGCAGTTTCTACTGCACACAGTGGTGTAGAATATACTTCATCCTCATCTTCCTCCAACAACCAGAGAGGTAGATCATGTTCTAGCAAATGTTGGCCAGGAGGGTATAGGACTAGTTTTTTGGACATATGCCCATTCTTGATTGTCATGTTCCCAGCTCAACAGCTGATGTAGGCATCTACAGTAGCCAACTAGGGTCTTCCCAGGATGAGAGGATACCCAGTGAGCTTTGCCTTCGGCTAGAGAACCAGGAAATTAGTAGGGTACTTCCAAGAATCGATGGAGACCATTATATCTTCCACAATCCCTTTAGGGGTGACGGTGGAGCAGTCTGCTAACTGTAGTACTATTGTGGTCTTTCTTAGGGAGCCTTGGAGGTTGAGCTTGGGTATAGTGTCCTTTGTCATCACATTAATTGCAGCCCCTAGATCAATTAGGGTATGGGGGATCATGGTGCCTTTGATGTGGACATCAACTACTGGGCTTCCAAGGTCTAGATACTTTGGATAGATTACCTGCCCCAGCATCAAGTTGGATAGTTGTCCTATGACATTGATGGTTGGGGCATCTCTCTTGCGCCTACCTGGATGCTTGAAGCACTTCTCCTTGATCATCTTGTTGTATATAGGAACATCCTTTATGGCTTGGAGAAGTGGTATCTTTACACATAATTGTTTCAATTTTCCCAGAAGTTCAGTTTCTTCTGGGGTAGGCTGTTTTGTGCCAAATAATCTCTCAAGAAGGGGTGGAATCTCTTTCGGGTCACTTTCCTCTTTGTCGTCCTCATCCTCCTTAGGGGGAGGCTAGCTATCTAGGAGAAACCTCCTAGATCGTAGGTTAATGTCTTGGACCTCCACAACATAGGTTGGGCACGATGGTTCCTCACTATATACTTGTTGAGCCTGTATGTTATTCGGGTTTGGGTTTGGTTGAGCAGGCATTTGGGGTTACCTAGGTGGAGCAGGAGGCAATGGTTGCGGTTGAGCACGTGGTGGAGGTAAAAGAGCAAGAGGAGTGTTGTACTGGGGCCTCCACCCCTGATGAGGTGTATTCCACTGAGCCTGTGGTTGAGCATAGGAGTGGAATGAATGAGTAGATGGTTGAGCATGATATTGAGGTGGATATGACCAAGGAGGGGGTGTGGATCATGAAGGATGAGCAGGGGGACCCCAAGAAGGCATGGAAGTGGCTTGATTGGGGATGTAATATGCCTAGGATGTCCCTTACATTCCATGTTGGTAAGGTCTGGTTGCATGTGGCCTCCTTTGGTTCATGAAATAGAGTGGCTCAGTGGCTCCTTCGTCCCCTTGGTATATAGCTTTAAGTCCGAAAAGGAAGAGCACTTATTTGTAGGATGCTCTTCTTTGTATACTGAACAGACTTCTATAGAATTCAATGGACATTCATTCCTAGGATGCCTTATGGTGCACCTAAGACAAAAAATAGCCAAAGCTCTTTCTGCTTCCTCCTTTTTCCTTTTGATATGCAAGGTATCCATTTGCATGGAAAGATTTTGCATCATCTCGCTCTTGAAATCTTACAGCAGATTTCCAAATTTTCCTTTAAGGGATGAACTGGATGAGGAGGTACTAGCTATGGGTTGACTCCCCCTACCTCTCTTTCTGGCTACCCTAGAATGGTTTCTAAAGATAGTCTCTATGTCTTCATAAGGTAGTTGGTAGATGTCCCCCCCCCCCCCCCCCCCCCCCCAGCCAGCAAATGGAGGGTGTCTAGAAGGTCTTTCGGGAACCCTTTTGAGCAAGACCAACTTCAGAGATTCAGGGTCAAGTGTGCACCTGGCCCTTTTATAACTGAGCTGAAACCTCTCTTCATAATCTTCCAAGTATTCATCGCTTCCCATGGTAATGCGGAAGATTTATTCCTTGGTATCTTTTGACCTACAGTAGTCTCGGTATTTATTATGAAGGGCTTGCTGCATTTGAGCCCAAGTTGTGATGTTGTTGCCATGTAACCCCATGAATCAGCGCAATGCTACATACTTGAGGGTGGAAGGAAACAGTTTCGACTTCTGCTCATCTTCTGCGTAGTCATAGGTTTGACAGATAACAACAAATTCAAACAAAAAGGTATCAAGATCTTCGGTCATCAACCCATGGAAGTGAGGTAGGGCTGAAGGGCTTATGTTTTTCATTTTAGAGTCGCCATTGGTCTCTCAAATGGGAAAGGTACCCTCTACTCTTTCTCCATTCCACCTAACGTTTCTGTTTTCAGCCATTGTCTCCGGAGGGATGGTTTCTTCCTCTTCTTCTGCTATAGGATCTTCGTATATATCTGGTTGTTTGCCTATAGGTTCTTCTGGATCACTACCACCAAAGAAGAGAGAAGGGTGGCTTTGTGTTGTGGTGGGGGTGTTGGGTAGGAATTTCGTTGAATTATCTCTGTTCCTACGAGGCATGAAAGGGAATCTTTTTGGGTGGTTTTTGTTTTTTTCGTTGCTTGCACCTGCAAAACTAAAATTGATTGAACAACAAATTGCAACTACTGAAATGAACTTGTTGAAATGAAAATTTGCAGAATGGAAATGAACAAAAGGAAATGACTAATCTACTTTTGCTGAAATGGAAAATGTAGAATTGAAAAGAAAGTAAGGAAATGACTAATCTACTTGTACTGGAATGGAAATTGCAGAATTGAAATGAAAGCAAAGAAATGACTAATCTACTTTGTTGAAATGGAAATTGCAGAATTGAAATGAATGTAGGTAAATGCAAGAATTGAAAGAAACAACTACTCTAATTTTGCTGAAATAAACTACTTAGCAGAATGCTGCAAGAAGAAATAGAAGGAAGCAGTAATCACAAAATACTTCGATGCTTCCCTGGCAACGACACCAAAAATTGGTGAGCACCAGTATTGCAACAATAATGCTGCAAATCTTGGGGCTTCCTTCTTTACTTTTATCAACCCAGTAGTTCGTAACAAACTTGGAAACGATGGTGTTGTATGCACAAGTACTAGCTCTTACTGTTGGCTGTCACTTGGTCAGCTGGCACAAGATCACTAGGAGCTCAAGCCAACTTCTATGAGTTTCCAGAAGAAGCTTTTCACTGTGATGAAAGAGAGCTAATTCTACAGAGACTATTCTACTTGCAGAAAAAGAAAGAAGACTGAAGTGTAACGCAAACCTTAACAAACACTAAATTTTCAAACTAACCCTACTTTTTGCAAGAAAAGAGATGAAAACTGATGAAATGAGTGCCATTGACTACTGAAAAGGTAAATTTCATCTATTCAAGCTACTTCTGAAAGGAAATGAGAAGCAAACATCTTTTTTTGTTTTTGAGTGTTTTTATGTGAAATTATTATACTTGTAAGTTATCTGTTTGTGATTGTGGCAGATGTTTGGTGGTGATGGAGGGTAGATCTGGTTTTTGCAGGGTCGGAGGAAGGTGTGGAGGAGTCCTAAGAAGCCTTTGGAAACCTTTTGGAGGCTTTCCTTGCAATCAGACTTCAAAAGTTCACTCACAGAAAATTCTACAGGAGGCTGCAAGGGGTCTACAGGAGGTTCTACAGAAGGATCTACAGGAGGATGCCGATAGTTATTTTTGGAGGTTTTGAAGGTGGATAAATGGTGGGAAAGGGTAGCTAAAGACTAGAGGGATGTGCTAAGGTATCTAGAGCTTTCCAAGGAAGATCAATAAAGAAAATGATGGTTGGATTTGTTCAAATGTCGAGAGGGAAGCTTATGGAAAAATGCAAAAATTAGGGCAGATTGGTGAAATGTTGCGAATGACTTGGGAAATCTATGAGAAGTGAGCTGATGCTAGCTATTTTATAGATGTATCATGAGCTAAGGTGTGTTATGAGAGATCTACACATCTAACTATTGAAACTAAGCAAGAAAAGGACTAGTTGTATCATGAAAACAGAAATATATCTCTGGTTAACATATTTTCTGACCTAGAAACATAAAATGTTGAATAGTACCCTATGAACAGAAAATAATTCAAAGAGATCTATTATAAAAATAGGAAATGATCTTGGCAATTGAATATGAAGCAACACATTTAACTTTCAAATCAAGTCATCACACTAGAAATTGCATGGAAGAGCAAAACTGTGTTTTTGGTGGCAGCAATGGTGTCATGACCTCAAATCATGATCCCATGAAGGGATAAAAGAGATCAAGGCCTATTGTTTGCCTTTTTGAATCTTAGCCTATCACTGTATGAACATACTTCAGCAACTGAAACAAAAGAAACTATGAAAATCATCAAAAGCAACCTATTATAACAAGGCAAAATAAATCTATCTAACAGAAATTAACCTGTGAACTGAAGTAAAAACATATAAGTACAAAGAAATAGGTGCTAGGTAGCTTGGGTTGGGCCCTAATCCAAGAGCTTTATCCCTCTGAAAGAGATCAGTGTTGGCTCAAAAACTGTTTCATCTTCATTATCAAAAATAGAAGTCAGATTACATAAACTATCCTCAAAAAGGAAGCTCGAAACTGAGCTGAACAAGAGCTGCATAAAAGTGTGAAAATTATACTAATCACTGGCTAAAATCCAACTAAAAAAATTGAGCACCTAAGCCCTACTATTTATACAGCTTGAGCCTCAAAAAAATCTCCTAAAATCAAGGATCTTAGCTTCCCAAAACTGCAGATAACAACAATCCTTCTTTACTTGCTCGACTGCCCCTTGGATGCACTAATGTGTCTGCTTTTGCTTCGAGTTTCTGATGGAGGATTTGAGGTAAGGGTTCATAAATGAAGGGGACACCCCCCTACAAATCCTCTTCCTTGTTTTCCTCTAATATTGGCTTCCAAATGCTCATAAATCCTTTGACTTTGTCCAAAATTGACCAAAAAGTCTGCATAAAGCATGCATTAGACTTCATGGCATAATGACTAACCAAATTCACTCTATTAGCATAAATATAATAAAAAACATGTAATAAACTAATGAGAATGGTGGATCAAGTCAAATTAAGAGGCAAAATGAGCCCATATAGTTACCCATTTATGGGGCTCATCATATACCGTGATGCTGCTTGGGCTCAAGAATGCGCCGACGATATTCTCTCACGTAGTTATAACAAAATTTAAAGAGTTCATCCATAAGTTCTTGGAAGTTTACTTTGATGATTGGATGGTGTTTGGTTTAGTAAAGTTCCATGTAGCAAGTCTGCGCCTGATGTTTAACACGTGTCGCAGATACCAGATCACGTTCAATCTGAAGAAATGTTTATTCTATGCCCCCTTTGGGATTTTGATGGGTCATGTGGTGTGCAAACAAGGGCTGATGGTGGATCCTACCAAGATTACGGTGATAGTGAATTTGGAGGCCCCAAGGAGTGTTAAGAAGTTGCGCCTGATGACGGGACATACTTGATATTACAGGGAGTTCATCAAGGCTTATGCTCAGATTAATGCGCCCATGGAGAAAATGTTGAAGAAGGATGCTACATTCTATTGGGATGAAGAATGTTAGTGCAGTTTGGACGTGTTGAAAGAGAAGATGGTCATCGCGCCGATATTGGTATTCCCTGACTAGAGGAACAAATTCCATGTACATGTCGATGCTTCTTGCATTTCATTTGGTGCAGTGCTAAAACAGGTCGGTGAAGGAGAGCTGGACCATCCTATAGCCTTCGGAAGTAGGAAATTATCAAAGGCCAGGAAGAATTACTCAATGACGGAGTGTGAAGGATTTTCTATGGTGTACGTGCTTCAAAAGTTCAGGCACTATCTATTGGGCAGTCATTTCAAGATGTACATAGATCATTCTGCCCTAAAATACCTAGTCAATAAGCCTGTTTTGGGGGGGAAGATCTGCCAATGGTTACTGCTATTCCAGGTGTATGACTTTGAGGTCATTGTGAAGCCAGAGAGGTTGAATGCAGGACTTGACCATCTGTCTTGGATCAAAATAGGAGAGGAACCAACTAATTTGGAGGAAGGGTTTCCAGACATGCATCTCTTTGTGGTGTGTGTAGAGGACAATCATTTTGTAGATATTATTCATTTTTGACAATGGGAATGGTAGCAGAAGGATATACAAGTCAGCAAAAGTAGGAGCTAGTAGTGTGTGCTACAAAATTTTTGGTGATTGGGAGACATTTGTATAATATGGGTTTAGACGATATATTGCAAAGATATGTGCCAAATTTTGAGACAAATATCATTCTTGCAGAAGCTCATGGAGGAGATGGGGGAGGACACTATGTAGGAAAAGTGACTACACAAAAGATTTTCTGTGCAGGTTTATGGTGGCCAACAGTGCAGAAGGATTCCAAAGAGTATTACAGGTCATGCAATGCATGTCAATGAACTGGTAAACCATTGCGGAGGGACGAGTTGCCACTGAACCCTTAAGTATCTTTGCAGCCATTTTAAAAATGGGCGATTGACCCATGGAAGAAAATTGGTGTGTGCTACATCATCACCAAGGAGAAGTCCATGCAAGTATCCCTTGAGAGGGAGCTTGAGCTACATGTGAATGAGGAACTTTTAGCTCCTAAGGTTAAGGGGCCTCAAATTGATGTGGAGTGCAGCCAGTTAAGGATTGTACAAAAGCTACAAAAGTGAAGTTCTTGTTTGAGTATGTCTTAACTAGATTTGGCTACCCGAAGGTGTTGATGATTGACCGAGGTAAGCACTTCCTAAACGAGACAATCAGCATGTTGACTGAGGAGTTCCAGGTCTATCATTAGAAGAGCACCCCATATCATCCACACGCTAATGGAACAGTTGAGGCCTTTAATAATATTTTGGAGAACACATTGACAAAGATTTGCAATGCGTAGTGGAATGACTAGGATGTGTGCATCCCTACAATCCTATGGGCTTACAGGACTACTTGCAAAAAGTTGACAGGGTAGACACCTTTTAGATTAGTGTATGGTGTAGAAGCTGTAATTCCGATGGAATATATTGTGTCTAGTCTCTACATCAACTCTTACATGTATGGTAGATTGCGAAAGCATGGAGGAATGACTCACGTAGCTGATGGAGCTTGAAGAGGATCGATTCTTGGCTGGATTCCATCAATAAGTAAAGAAGGAATGTGAAAAATCATGGCATGATCGACACATCATGCTTCACACTTTCAAGGTAAATGACCTAGTCTTGTTATATGATAATAAGTTTACTAAATTTCTGGGTAAGCTTTAGATGCACTGGTTGGGGCCATATATTATCAAAGAAACTAGAGATGGAGGCGTAGTTTAGCTCATGAAGCTAAATGGAGAAAATTTTCTAGGAAAAGTAAATGGAATCTGATTAAAGATATATACAGGGGATCCTACACAATGACTATATGGTGGCAGGACAGTCTTAGTGCTCTAGGAAGTTTCAAGTGAGCGCAGGACTATAAACTACACTTCTAGGGTTGGCGAGATGCGTGGAAAATGGTGAACTTGCAATATAGGAAGTCACATGTAGGAATATGTGTTATGGAGGGAGGTTCTGCATAGCACAGCAAGAAAGGGACCGTTGGAGTCACTGTTCATGATTTGACAACTAGAAAACGGTTAAGGGGAGCAGGCGGGGGGCATTTAAGGCCAAAATCTTTGAAGATGTATTGCCAAAATAGTATTAATGGTCAAAATTTGGGGGGAACGGTTGGATTTGAATTCAAACACCCCTATAAATTATATGTGTCGGTCCAACAGAGAACACTTTGCATACTTAGAGTTTTTGCTGAAATTTTGTGTTTGTCAATGAAATGAGCATTTTGGGAGGAATTCTTCACCCACACAGACGTGTCTCTTGAAGCCCATGAGTTTTTTATGGAGAAGATGACTGCCACCAACCCCACTGAGGCTTTGAGTGCATAAGAAACGGTATCTTATGCCCTAGGCCCTAAAATATCTAGTGTTGAAGCTATCTCTGCGGTGCCCACAACACCGAGGTCGCCAAGGCCACAAAAATCCATGGCAAAGGAGAAGTAGAAGAAGATGGTACTGATATGCACTTCCCCTAGGAAGCATATTGCCATGCCAACCCATAAGAAAGATAAACAGTTGGCAAATGGACAAGATAAGGCTATAGACCTAGAGGTAGAAGAAGGCCAGGGAACAAAAGATGTTGATGCCGGAGGAGCGAAGATCCTCACAAATATCCCTCAGTATATCCCTATGAGGAAGGGAAAGACGAAGATTCCAAAAGACCCAAACTCTAAGAAATTTTTCATTTCCACACCCTTCCTACCTCGGTAGGTTCCTTTTGAGGGTCTGCGACTCGCGCGAGTCCCGTTGCTGAAGATGGACGATTATGACTTAGCGGATCATGCTAAGTTCCCACAGTGATGGATAACTTCATGAAATGAGTATATTATGAAGGCACGAGTGTGAAAACGCTGGAAACAATGGAATGGGCTTCTGATGTTGAGGAATCTAGGTTGTTCAACTTGCTTTGGGTGCCACATTACCCCTGCACCCCAATTAACACAACTTACATATGCCAGTTACTCACTCTAGTGCATGATGGGTGTTTACGGCTAGGAGGGACTATACCCATCACAAATATGCTTATCCATAGGATTACCCACCTACAACATGAAGGTCTGAATTCGGCTAAGGATTTTGGCAGAAATATAGTAGAGAAAGAGCTGGCTGAGTGCATGAAAAAAGAGTATGAACTTGTGAAGAAGGTGTGAAGGTATTCCATCCTATTAATAAACGACCCTGCAGTTCAATTTGTCGCTCAAATATTGGTTGGCAAGGTGATGAGGAAGTGTCGTGCAGATGTAGTTTTGGCTCCCGTCATGTCTATCGTAGCTCAGTACATGAAAGGCGTACTAGTCAATTGGTCACGATACCTATGCCAAGAGTTCCTTGTAAATTTCTGCAAGGTCCAGGATGACACAAAGCCATTTCATTACACTTTGTTGCTACTCTCCATTCTGTTGGTTTCTTGGGAGCTACCGGAGGACAACCAGTTTCCTCTGTTGGAAAAAGGATTACCGTAGGGCAGGTAGTTCACCTCCCTATGGGCTACGAAGGACCCTGTGTGCGTCACAGATACTAAGATTTCTTGGGTCCCGATGGAAGCAAGTCTCCATATGGAAGTTAAACATTACCCAAGGTTGTCCCCAACCTTGCACGCAGTTGGTAGCCTATGCCGTGTTCAAGGTTGACTTCCACCAGGTTTATATCCAAGCACAGAAGGATCTTGCATAGAGATGGTATGACTTGCCCTATTTGGTAATGGAGTTTGATGTGTAGGAGGTAGTGGTACATTGGCCAGCCAAGTGGTGCCCCCCTTCGGATCTAGTTGTTGGGCCAAGCACAAGTGCAAAGAGTGCGGCCGAAAAGAAAAGGAAGGAGGTAGCGAAATATGCTACGCAGAATTTGGTTGCACAGAAGAAGAAAGATGTCACAGAAAAGTCTTGAGTCGAGGAGGAATGCATTGCTAATGATAAGGAAGAGTAGGAGCAATGAAAGACCTAGAAAGGTGAATAGTCACCTTCAACACCTATAGAGACTAAAACAGGGAAAGGTAGTAGAGGCGAGGAAGCGCAATGCACCCTCTTCATTGTGAAAAGGCGAGAATTAAAACAATGAGATGGATTGAGGAAGAAGCAGAAGGCTCAGAAAAAACATGTTGACCCTCTGGTGCTCACAGAAAGGAGATGAGATTGGTGATAAAGTCAGGTATGTTGCCATAGAAGTATTACAACAATTGGAATAGTAGTACATACAAACTTTAGGGGGAGTGCAGAAGGATCTTCGTGAGTTGGAGCTCCAAGCAGACATCGGAAAAGTGAGTGGTACAATAGGCAGTTCGGTGCAAGGACAAACTATAGGCGTGAATATAATTCTTTGGCCATCGATGGATGTGTGAGTCTTCCCCCTGCCTGTAGGTTTAGTGGGCACCAACATTGAGGAACAACATGCTCTTATTGATAGAGTATTGAAGATGGGCCTAAATCTTGGTGCGATGCAACTAGAGTCGTTGCATTCGCTATTATAGGGAGTTGTAGAGGAGCTTCGCCTTCAAGAACAACGAGCACTTTCTACTGTCAGTGAGATAAAGGTTAATAATCAGCGTTTGTTCACTGAGAAGACACAAATTTTGGAAGTAAAGGTGGCTCTCCAAGTGCACAGTTCACGATTGGAGTTAGCGGTCACGAAGGAATCCAAAACTCTTCTCGAGCTCCATATTCCTGAAGATGCACAACCAAAAGTGAAGGGCAGGAAGTTAGCCGCTGGAATGCGCAAAGCAAAGCTAGAAGTTAATCGAGTTCAATTTGAACTCAACATGAATATCACCGAGCTACAATTGAAGATGCAACGATCGACTCTATTGGAGGTCCGAGAGTAGTGCGGAGCCATAATCAAGGAAGGCCTCACTACTCTAGACGCCACAGTTGCAAACTGCATAACAGTGTTTGAGCAAGCCATGGAGTTGGTCACTAATCTGTAGGAGGATACAAACCTACAAATACTGAATACTGATATTAGGGAGCTCCAAAAACAATATGATGAAGTCAGGGAAACAATGTGCTCCATTGCACTAGCGCAGCGCCTAGCCAAGTTGCAGGAAGAGAAGCAGTTCCTCACGTAGGTGGAAGTAGCATAAAAAGAGGAGGGCTTGCTTAAGGCCAGGCTAGAGCCTTAGTTGGAAGAATCTTATTAGATCTCGACAAATAATCAGGATATGCTCAAGGGCTTGCAACAGATGATGAGGTTGGCCACAAAAGGACCAACTATAGAGAATCTAGTGGAAGAAATTAAGCAGGTAGCTACATAGAGCACTGCCAATGTTCGCACTAGTGTAGCGCTTAGCCAAGTTCCAAGAAGGGAAGCAACTCCTCGCGTAAGTGGAAGCAGCACAGAAAAAGGAGGCCTTGCTTAAGGCCAGGTTGGAAGAATCTTATCAGATCTCAACAAATATTTAGGATAAGCTCAAGGGATCACAAAAGATGATGAGGCTGGCCATAGAAGGACCACCTACAAAGAAGCTAGTGGAAGAAGTTAAGCAGGCAGCTACACAGAGCGGTGTTGAGGTTGCAGTAGCTCAGGTGGAGTTGGTGGATCTTCGTAGCAAGGTCACCACACCAACTAAGTGACTCGAGCATGAGTCATTATCTTTGTGTTGGGGGCCTATTGGGATGGGATCCCCTACGTTAGTCTTGGGGTTAAAAACCCAAGTTTTGATGTAGCTGTTGCAAATTATGTAAAATCTCTACAAATTGTGGACGTGAAGCACATAGATGATTAGGAGTAAAATGGGTTTTAGCCCCTTGTCTACGTAAATATGGGTCAGCATTGAGATCCACCCATGGTCCGGGGACCATGGGATTGTATAAATAGGCATCTCTTAGAGAATCTTTGGAAGATCATGTTAGTAATGGGTCAATAGAAGATAATGCAGAGAAGTGAGTTAGATAGGAAAGAAAGGCTCTACAGCTAAGTGCACCAAGGTCTAGATAGAGTGTGCAACCGAGTGCATGAACCCCTATAGCTGAGTGCGCGGGGTAGTTTTGAGTCTCTAAATCCTAACTGAAGATCAATAAAGAATATTATCAAAGAATTTCTATGGTTATTTGTTTACTTCTGTTTATTTATGTTTATGATATATGTTGTGGATGAATAATGTATTTATGAAGTATTGATCTAATGATGCACGACTCTATGGAATAAGTCTTAATAATTGTACACGCTACATGTTAAGTACCTTTGAGAAGATTGTGATACATTCTACTATGTTTATTAAAATACTTAAGTAGATCTGCGTGAGCTCAGATCTAGGGTTCTCTCTGATGCACGTAAATAGATAAATAGATGGTTAAGGGTTTGCAAAGACCAATCGTGAACCTTCGCAAGGGTCTGAAAGCTGTTTAGTAGAGTTGTAGTATCGGGCCTTATGGACTTATAGATCTGTGCGAAGGTAGATCTATGGTGCTAAAATACATCACACTGATATCTGGATTTAGAATGTTGGTTCCAACATTCCCCTATATTGCTTCAGGTGAGACTGCAACGTGCGCTATGCCGGTTGTTTCCAAAAGGGCTAGTAGTGTAGGGCTTTGTTGGTTTGCGCAACTAACTCTGAACTTGGATCAGTACCCACTTACCTAACATTGACTAAACCTTTTCCCCAAGGGTAGCAAATTCTTGCTAGCACTAATGTTGGTATTGGAACCCCCATAGGGGGAAACTAGAAAGGGGAATCCACATTGAATGTCTATATGGGGAGGTCTCATGTTGATGTTGTTACAATATCACATGATTATGGTGAGTCGAAACCTTCTAAGGCTAAGACTACCTCCGATATTCTAGAGCCACTCTGTATCAAGAGGCATGCATTTGAGCCTATACCTCAGATGTTGAAAGGCTCTACAAAATGTTCGACTATTAATCCCAACATTAGGGATACTCAAAACTAGGGAAAATTTTAAGAACCAACCTAAATTTATATGTATAATAAATGGGCTAATCCCCATGATACATAGGAAAAATGGGAGGTGATTTTATCAATAATATAATATGTATATATATATTTTTTTGGCGAATCTCTCACCAGATTATATTATCTTGTACAGTGATGGAGAATCTTTCACTGAATTATAAAATCTTGTAAGATCTTGGCAAACCTTTTACTGAATTGAAGTCTTGGAAAATGTTTTGTTAAACTATTAAACCATATATGATAATAAGAAAACATATTCATTAAACTGTAATATACTAACATACATGTTTGGAAAAAACAAACATACTTTTCTCTTCCTACAAACAATGTTCCAAGTTTTAGTGGCCATGTTTGTCAAGGTTCTTACAATACACTCTTTCATATCCTTCTATTATTTTTGATAATATTCCACAACAAAGTTCTTGTAGGTGTTGATAGTGACAACGAGTTATGTCAAGGTAGGAGAGATTAATCTTTTCTCTACAACTTTTGTCAAGCTACCACTTTTTTCAAGTTATCAAATTTCTTTCTTTTTCCATAGACTCCAACTGTGAGATAAAAAAAAAAACACATACAAGTTTGTTTACCCCAACACGCCAACAAGTAGCAAGCCCCAACTATATTATATAAGAACGTATTAGGTATCCCAAAGGCTTGAAGGGGATCTAATTGAAAGAAGTGACCATTGTGAGAATCCTTCCAATCAATATATGAACATATAAATGTAGATTTATTATTATTTTAATTGGAAATCTTCAATTAAATAATAAAATTAAATTACGTCTCTTCCAATCTAAATTGCTTATTAGCATAATTCACTACCCTCATAGGTCTCGCATTTTTTAACAGCGTTGTAACATGTAGTTTAATTTCCTTTTTGGTGAACAATCTCCACCTTTTAGGAAAATATGGTGTAGTGGCTCCAACCCCTACAGATCATTAGGACAAACTAAGAATAGCACAGAAGATGAAAGGTTGTACAAACCAGCTTATTTTTCAAACAACTAATCCAACATCAGTACCTAAACTTTTTCATGAAGATATCATATTGAGAATGTTTGAAAAATGTTGAGAAATCTTATGCAAGGGTGATGTGGAAAGAGTGATAAGGTTTCATTTTTTTGAATTCTTTTTGTTAAATCAAAAAATGTTAAAAACCAAAATTAATGGAGATATTGGTATTTTTTACTAAATTTTGTGAAGTGACTACATGTAGCTTTAACCATTCACCTTAAAATGTTTTTACAATATAATTTCCTAAGTCTATTTAATATCTTCATTATCATAAAAACCAACCTATATCCATCTTTAACTCCACATCTACCACTCCTAGGGGAATGAAATTTATTTATCCCTCTGAGCACTTGGTAGACCCAGAATTAAGATGGATCTAAGATGATAGAATTTCCCCTTTAAATAGTCTATGCTCACATGAATACCATGGTATTACCATGGTTCAATACCATGGGTTATCATAAACCTGGAGCTTAAAAACTGCTATTAGTAATTTATAAAAATTAAAAAATTTAATATTTTTTTTATTTTTTTTTTTAATTTTAACCAAGTTAAAATGTTTAAGTGAAATTCAATTACAAAATCCATTTTTACTCTTGATCTACCAAGCCCCGAGAGGGATTAAATATTTTTTCACTCTATGCTAGTTTGCATATCACGATATTTGATCCCTCCCGAGGTTTAGTAGATCCAGAGTAAAGATGGATCTATGCTGGTTTAACTCCCCCATTTAAACATTCCACGTGAATACCATGGGTCAATACCATGTGCCATCCTTTTTTATTAATACTAATATTAGGGTTAATAATGGGTTAGAAATGTTTTTTTTTTGCATGATATTAAAAATAATTTGGACCATGGTATTTGGCCCATAGGCTTCACCTAAATATAACACATTTTTTTAGTGTTCTTAAATATAATGTGACTTCTGGAGTAAATATAAAAAAATGTTCTATTTATTTACCATACCTCTCGTTTAGTTATATTTTTATTTATTTAAACATAAATATAATGTGACTTATGGAGTAAATATAAAAAAATATTTTCCAGTATTCTTTATATGATTATGACTAAACAGATGTAAACTTGGAATATGGAAAGAACATTATTCAATCTTTAAATAAACATGCAAATAAGAGACTTGAATTTTTAAATAGAATGAATTATTCTTTTGTGATTTTCTTGAAATTAATCCCAATACCATGAAATATGGGAAAATGAAAGAAAAAAACTTTTTTTAACACCGAATGTGAAGGGTGAAATAGCTATCATAAATATCTATTCTTGAAAATTAGGCGAACAGAAGGTTGTAACTCCTAATTTCAAGGGCTAAATTTAATTTTTTACTCTCTCCCTTAAAATAAGGTGGGCTAACCTCCATACCTAATTTCTTTATAAAATAAATTTCAGGTGATTTGTAACAATATACTATGATACAAAATATTCCCCCAATAAAAATATAAAACTCCTTAATTTCCCCCAAGGGAAAAAAAAATAAATTTCAGGTGATTTGTAACAATATACTATGATACAAAATATTCCCCCAATAAAAATATAAAACTCCTTAATTTCCCCCAAGGGAAAAAA
>APFE031488824.1:0-11093 GCA_000404065.3 Pinus taeda
TTTTTTTTTGGGCAAAATGGAATTGAGATATTGAATATTAAGAAATTAGATTCTACGTCTTATTGCCTTGTAATTATAGATGAGAAAAATAAATACTATGATAGGGATAATATTAAATTTTCTATAAATATGAGCTTCTTACATGTTTAAAAAAAACTTATAAGTTTAATGTTTTTTTTAAGGTTTTTGAAGATGCAATAATAATGTCCGAGTGTCCAATAAAAATTTACCACGATGTTGATGAAATGACATTTTAGGTTTACAATTTTTATAATATTATTTCAGGTGGTCATACATTTTCCAATCACATTTTATTTCATTTCATAGTGCTAGGATTCTTCCATTACCCGAATTGGAGTCATCTATTATGCTGCTATTAGAATTAGTTTGACCATGTGATGGAGGATTTCCTTATATTGTTAGCTAAGATACACGAAAAGGGGGCATAGCCTCAGTAGCTGACTTAGAACCTCCTGATGATGAGGGGTGAGCCTCATGAGAAATATCCTAGGGTAAATATTGTGTTGTGGAGTAGAGAAATGACTAGTGAAGATAAGTAGAAGCAGCCTGAAGAAGGTGAGTGGGTCCGCAAAGCACCAGAAAAGGAAATCGGGTTTGATCTAGAACGCGTGAAAGAAAAATTTATGGAAGCGAAGAAAAGCTTCGTTAAGGCTGATACCTCAGGGAGTCACGAGAAGTCGACTGAAGAAATGGACCTATCTATGATTACCATGTTTTTTGAGACCTGCCTGAAACTACTGCGCAATAGCAAGGCTGTCAAGTGACCACAAGAGCTTATCAATAGGTGCGCTAGAAAGGAAAACACTACTGACAGACCCCGCGTAGTCAGAAATATTGGCAAGCATAAGACGAGAATGGGGCGTGAGATAAGGCTTACTGCACAGATAGGAGAATATGAGATCGATCAAGTTATTTTAGATTTGGGGTTAGACACAAATGTTTTTTTGAAACAGACATGTGAGAGAATGGGGAGACCTACATTAAAGTGGTCTCCAATTCAATTAAGGATGGTGAATCAACAGAAAATAAACCCAATGGGGAGGTTGCTGGGGGTAACATTTGATATTGAAGGCGTGAGCGCACTAGCTGATTTTGAATTGATAGAGATTGTGGATGAAAACAATCCCTGCCCTACGCTCCTTTGGATCGATTGGGCCACTGACATGAATGGGGAAATCAATTTGAAGAAGAGGAAGATGATATTTAAAAGAAATCACTCTGCATAGTGGTGCCATTGCACCTTGCAGAAGGACATTGCTATACTGAACCAGTCCACGATTATGAAAGTGATGACAATTTTGACCATATTTACAAGATAACGATGCGAGATCAAGATTGGGTGAATCTGACAGTAGATGGATTATTGCATGGGATCGCGAAACCTCCCGCACATCAAATTCAAACGAAGAAATGGAGCACTGGAAAAATCAACTGCATGAAGTATCTACATTGCGTTGTAACATGATGACCAAGTCGTTGCGCTATGTATCATTAGAGGTAAGAAATCTACCTTAGTATGACGGTTTAACTGATGTTGATCACTTTTTGGATGCATTTGAGGGATAAGTGCCAGAGAATCATCACTTCCAGGCCCTAGACTGGGCGTTGTGCGTTACGACTGCGAGATGGTGGGGCACACATAAGGATAGTTTTGATGATTGGCATGTATACATAAAAATGATGAGAGTGCGGTTTGGTCACCCACAAGTATGGATAACGGAAAAATATGATGGGAGGAATGATCTGCGTGACCAATTTAGCCAAATGGATTAAAGTGTATGGAGCGAAGCCTTAGCTAAAGTGGGCTCATCTATTTTGTCATACCTTGGATGTTATACCGATGAATTGTTACTTGGAGACAGAACTCTACCATGACACTGAAGAGTGGGATGTTTTGCACCAAGGATTTTTGATGACGATTAACTTTGAGGACGGGTTTGAATGTATCGATGAAGCATTGTAGGAGTTTAAGGGAGTGATCCTCGGGATATTGTAGGACACTCTAGATTTGATTCAACCTAATTAGACTATCCAACTGAGCCATGGGTTGGAGTGCTACAATGTAACAATGGAAAAAGAAGACAAACACCTAAGGAAGATTAATATTCCAGAGGCTGAAGGTCACCACGATGTTGAAGGACCGCAATTAGAGAATCCAGACATAACTGAGCCGCTCAAAACTAGACAGGTGAACATTCGCATGAAGTCAAAGCCAAAGTTTGCAAATATTGCAGACTACTGGGATGACGCAACAATAGTTAAGGTCACCAAACTACTCTGCGAATATCGAGATATGTTCCCCATGAAGTTTTGAGCTCTGAAAGGGATAATAGGAGACTTGGGTGTCATGAAGATTACTCTAAAACTAGAGGAGAATCCATTTAAGCAAAGACCTTACCGCGTCAATTTGATATAAAGAAAGGATCTGTTTGGAGTTGGATAAAATGCTTGCAGTAGGCATCATTAAACTAGTTGAGGAGTCTGATTGGGTAAGTTCGATGGTAGTTTAGGACAAAAAAGAGAAGGATGAAATACAAATATGTGTAGATCTCAGGAAGTAGAATTATGCGTGTGTGCATGATCCATTCCCAACTTTGTTCACCGATGAGGTGATGGATAATTTTGGTGGCCAAGAATCATATTCGTTTACTGATGGGTTCTTAGGGTAATATGAGATCAAGATCAGGCTAGAGGATAGGAGTAAGATGACCTTCACGACTGAATGGGGATGCTTCCAGTATACTATGATGCCTTTTGGGTTGAAGAACGTGTCAGTGATCTTCTCATGTGTAGTCATGACAACGTTCAAAGATTTCATTCACAAATTTTTGGAGGTATACTTTGATGATTGGACAATGTTTGGACTAGTAAAACGCCATGTAGAAAGTCTACGCTTGATGCTAGATACATGCCGAAGGTACCAGATTACACTCAATTTGAAGAAATGTTTGTTCTGCATCCATTTTGGGATATTGTTCAGCCGCGTGGTATGCAGACAAGGGTTGATGGTAGACCCTCGGAAGATTGTACTTATAATCAATTTGGAAGCATCGAGAAGTGTGAAACAGTTGCATGCGTAACATTGTGGTATACAGGGTACTATAGAAAGTTCATCAAAATATATGCCCAAATCACGAGCTGATGGAGAAATTGTAAAAAAAGGATGCTACATTCTGCCGGAATGAGGAATGTCAAAAGAGCTTGGATGTTCTTAAAGATAAAATGGTCACCGTGTCGATTCTGGTCTTCCCAGATTGGAAAAAGGAATTTCATGTGCATGTGGGCGCGTTATGTATTGCGTTAGGAGCAGTGGTGACACGGGCTAGTGAGGGAGACTTGGATCATCCCACAGTGTTTACAAGTAGGAAGCTATCTAAAGTTGAGAAGAATTATTCAATGACAGAGCACGAAGGTCTAGCCATGGTATACACGCTCTAGAAGTTTAGGCACTACTTGCTAGGTGGACACTTTAAGATGTATACAGACCATTCTACATTAAAGTACTCATGAACAAGCTTGTGTTGGGGGGAAATATGTAGATGGTTGTTGCTATTTCAAGAATATGGTTTTGAAGTTATTGTGAAACCAAGACGAGTGAATGCTGGACCAAATCATCTATCGCACATTGAAACAAGAGAGGAGCCTACTAATTCCTGGGAAGGACTACTAGATGTGCAACTCTTTGTAGTGCGTGCCACAGACAGTCACTTTGAAGATATTATACACTTCCTGACAACATGAACCGCTCCAGAAAGATATACTAGCCATCAAAAGAAAGAATTGGTGGTGTGCACAGCAGATTTTCCTGTCATTGCAGGACACTTGTATAAAATGGGATTAGATGAAATACTGTGATGTTGTGTGCCAGAAATTGAATGAAATATTATCCTTGCTAAGGCTCATGGAGGAGTTGCAGGAGGACATAATGTTGGCAAAGCAACAACACAGAATATTCTACGCGATGGGTTGTGGTGGGTGACACTGCATAAGGATTCAAAAGCATATTGTATGGCATGCGATGCATGCCAAAGGACTAGCAAACATCATCACAGCCCTTTGAGAAGTGGGTGGTTGACTTTGTGAGACCAATTCAACCTCCAAGAAAGAAGATGGGTGCATGGTACATCATCACCGTGAATGATTACTTAACCAGATGGGTGAAGGCACAGGCTGTGAAGGACTGTACAAGCGCGACAACAAAAAAATTCATCTTTTAGTACATGCTAACAAGGTTTGGTTGCCCAAACATTTTAATGAGTGATTGCAGTATGCATTTTCTTAATGAGACATTCAACGCGATGATGGAGGAATTTCAGGTTTACCATTAGAAGAGCACGCCATATCAACCACAAGCTAATAGAATGGTAGAAGAATTTAATAAGATACTGGAGAATGCACTGACGAAGGTTTGCAATACACAAAGAAATGACTAGGATGTACACATATTCTCGGTACTATGGGCTTACAGAACAACTTTTACGAAGCTGACTGGACAAATGACTTTTAACTTGGTTTATGGAG
The DNA here is from genome assembly GCA_000404065.3 of Pinus taeda. Taxonomy (NCBI): domain Eukaryota; kingdom Viridiplantae; phylum Streptophyta; class Pinopsida; order Pinales; family Pinaceae; genus Pinus; species Pinus taeda. The sequence continues at coordinate 4,543 of APFE031488824.1, forward strand.
TTGAAGCTATGATGCCAATGGAATACATTGTACCTAGTTTACATACAGTGACATTCATAGTAATGGCGAATCGTGGAGCCATGGAAGAAAGGCTCGCATAGCTGGAAGAAATGGAAGAAGACAGTCTTTTGGCTGGATTCCATCAGCAAGTTCAAAAGGCACGAGAAAAGGCATGGCACGATCAACACATCAAACTGTGCACCTTCAAGGTAAATGATTTAGTTATTATGTGATAGAAAGTTTGATCAACTTCCAAGAAAATTTCATATGCATTGGCTAGGGCCCTATGTCATCAAGGAGATTCCCGATGGTGGAGTAGTTCAGTTGGTAAAGTTGAACGGAGAGCCACTCCCAGTGAGGGTGAATGCTAGCCAATTGAAGCAATACACCAAGGATCTGGACATTTGAATACATGGTGGAAGCATAGTCTTACTGCTTTAGGCAACTGAAAGGAGGCGCAAGACTATAAACTACACTACCCAGGTTGTAGAGCTACATGGTTGGGATATTGCACGGAAAGGAGGATTGTCATAGTGTCAGCAGAAGTGTGAGGGGAGTTGTGCTATTAAAGGAGAGACCATGTAGGGAAGCTAGAAGGTAACTGTTATTGTCATTGCTCATGACTTAACAATGGGAAAATGACTAAATGGAGTGGGGGGGGAAGAAATTAAGTCAGAATTTAAGAGTAAGATCTTTGAAAATATACTGCCACTCTAGCGTTTATGAACCAATTTTGGTGGGAACAACCAGATTCAAATTATAAATTGCCTATAAATTACAGATGGCTAACTAACGAAAAGCACTTGGCACTTTGAGAATTGAGTTGTTGAGCTATCAAGTGCGCATGAACCTTGATTATTTCAAAGCTTTGGTAGTGAGTTCAATATTTGAGATATTTTCGAAGGAAAATTAGGAGCTTTTAACTGGCATTATGTCACCACCCATGGAGACTACAAGTGTTGGGGAAGCAATGGTAGTTGAGGGCGCTACCCCAAAGGTAGCGAGTATAGAGGTACCTACATAAATACACAAATCACTGAGGTCACCTAGGTTGAGGCCTACACTCCCCAAAGAAGGTCCCAAGATGAAGAAGGATAAGCAGAAAGCCACATAGCGGTGCGTGAGTCGCCAAGAAAGCACCAAAGAATGGAAATCGTACTGCATAGGAGAAGGCCAAGGTAGTAGACCTGGAACCTGATGAGACATAGAGGGCATTGGTGTCAGCATAGAACACGTTGACATGGGGATAGAAGACATTGACATTGAGGGGGCAGACCCTATCTCCAAGTTGCCAACATATATCCTTCCACATTGAGGCAAGGCAAATGTACCAAAGGAAATTGACGAGAATAAAATCACACTGTTCAGCCCATTGTCGCCAGACAACATTACATTCAAAGGACTACACTTGGCGTGCATCCCACTTTTGAAGCTGGAGGACTAGGATTTAGCAGATATAAATCACTTTCCCCACTTAGCCACTGATATATTCATTCATCGTGTCTTCTATAAATACTTTAGTGTGACTAAGATGGAGACAAGAAAGTCGATAAAATGGGTGGAGAAGGTAGGATTGTTGAACCTGCTATGGGTGCAACATTACAACCGCGCACCCATAACTTTGATAGTGATCAAGCAACTATTATGCTTGTTGCACGATGGGTGCCTGTTGTTAGGAGATCTGATGCCTGTCGTTGACATGTTGATCCACGAGATCACCTTGCTCCAACACTTAGGTTTGAATCTAGGCATGAAATTTGGCGGAAAGTCAGGTGAGTGCAACCTCACTAAGTGAATGAAGGACAAGTTCAGACTTGCCAAGAACTCGTGCGGCTACTCCATCTCTAGCATAACCAACCCTGCGGTTAAAGTAGCCACCTAGATTTTGGCAGGGAAAATTATGAGGAAGTGTTGCGGAGATGAAGAGTCGGCACTGGCGGTATCTTTAGTAGCCTAGTGCATGGAGGGCGCACAATTTAACTAGGCATGCTACCTATGCATCGAGTCCCTCGTGAATTGCAGAGAAGCACAAGATCAAAGCAAGACTTTCAACTATGCATGGCTACTACTGTCGATCGTACTATTTGCATGGGAATTGCCAGAGGACAAACAATTTCCTTTGATTACAGGAGAGCTACCAAAAGCAGCGAATTTCGATTTGCTTTGGGCCATGAAGAACACCCAAAGGATCAAGGACAACAAAATATTCTAGATTCTCATGGAATCAAGCATCTACGCCACAATTAACTGCAAGACATGACCTTCACTAATTGTCTTTAAGTATTTGTCTGAGTATGTGGAGTTCAAGGCAAACTTCCACTGTCTGTCCATCAGAGTGTGGAAGGACCCCGCACATAAATGGTATGATCTTCCATACTTGGTGACATATGATGCAATCACCATGGATCTGGAGAGTTATCCTGTAGAGTGGTGCAAGGCCTCAGAATTATCAACTGGGACTAGCAAGTCTGCCATGAAGTAGAATAAGGAAGAGGGTAGGATAATGATGGAGGAGTTGGCCAAAAAGCGAAGGAAGGAAGTTGAGGATAAATCCACAGCAAAGCGCGCAGTCAAAACACATCCAGAAGAGGAGGAGGAAGAGGATGATCGTGACTCTTATAGGAGTTAGAAGTTTCCTTCTCTACAGACAAATGAGGAGGAGTGCTCTCAGAGTAGGGAGGTGCGGACTCGGAGACTACTCCATTCTGGGTTAAGTGCACAATGGAGCAGGAGAAAGTAGGGCTAGGAAACAAGTCCAAGGCCAACAAATCATCTTTGGACCCAATCACCTTGACAGAGGGTGATTTGAATGATATCAGTGATACAGTGATGGCTATGACCACGGAACTATTGCAACAGTTTGAGCAACAGTAGAAATAGGCCTTGGTATCCATTCAAATAGGTCCGCGTGAGCTACAAATATAGGCTACTAAGGTGCAAACTAGTGTAGGGTAGAGCAATGTCACATCAAGTAGTTTGGTGTTGGGAACCTCAGACGTAATAGCGATGGTTTGTACAATGGATCCCTAGACTGTCATGCTCCTGGATGGAGCATTGACTGTGGAAGTAAAGGTTGATAGGGCCACTATTAGTGCCATCAAGTAATTCGAGCTAAACTTGGTCGCGCTTCCAAGTGAGGCCCCTCACACCCTGCTGAATGGTGTGATCGCAGAAATACGAGATCAGGAACAACGTGCTTTGAATGTTATCAATGAGTAGAAGGTGAACAATGCATAGACTTTCACCAAAAAATCATTCGCAATTGATCTTCTTAAGAAGATCACATAAAAGAATGAGCGCACAACAACTATGGTGGTTGAGGCACACTAGACTGTTCCAGAACTTAACATCCCTGAAGATGTTCCAATCGACGCAAGGATCTAGAAGCTCCTTATAGGTGTACGCAAGGCACAAACAGAGCTGGCTAAGGTTCAACTTGAACTAAACCTTAAGATCACGGAACTCGAGTTGAGGGCCCAACCTTCGACTACACTAGAAGTCAGAGAGCAGTGCGCGACCACTGTGAAAGATGTCATTGCAACTATTGGCACCGCTGTGAAGGATTGCACTACACTCTTCAAGTAGGCACTTGAAGTAGTGACTGATTTGCAAGAAGATCCAAACCTGCAAAGACAAGAAATTGAGGCACTGGAGTTGTAGCAGAAGTACGATGAGGTCAAAGTGACAACGTGCACCGTTGCCATCACGCAAAGGTTGGCAAAGCTGTAGGAAGCAAAGGCACTAAATTAACAAGTGGATGTAGCTCAACGAAAGGAGGCAATATGTATTCACTACCTCCATTAAAGGGAAACTTTCCAGTCTGCAAGTGACTCAGCATAAAATACATGCAGGCAACCTAGAAGCAGTGACGAAGCAGTTGGTCGAGTAGGCGACATTGCAGTGTACCGTCAAGGTTGCATTCATATAGGTGGAGTTGGGAGGTCTTCATGACAAGATCTCTACACCAGTCGAGTGACTCAGGGCGAGTCACCAGATTTTTGTTGGGGGCCTATTGGGAACAAGTCCCCTAGGCATAGGAAGAGGGTTTGCAGCTAAGTGCGTAGAGGACTAGGGAAGAAGTCTACAGCTGAGTGCGCAGACCCTTGCAGCTGTGTGTGCAGGGAAGTTAGAGTTTGGACTGGAAATCTGAACCATAAATAAAGAGAATCATTCTGGAGAAATCTGTGTATGGGTTATTTTACCTTTGTTATGAATCATCGCAATTATGTTGTGTTGAATTCTAGGTTTATGATTTAATGCTATATTGATGCACAAATCTATGTATTTTACTTTTTCATATGAACGCAAATAAGAACATCTATTTACGTGAAGATAATCATAATGAATGTTGAAGTTAACTAGTATTTAAGATAGTTGGTGTAGACACAGAAGTAAGGATAATTATAAAGGTGTGTAAGCATCTGAATTGCCTATTTAGGGTCCACGAAGGATGATGGAGACTTTCACAGAGGGTTCAAAGACGAATAAGAGAAGTATTTTGATAAGCCCTAAAAGACTTATAGGTCCGTGCGAAGGAAGGGTTAGGGTATTAAACGACATCAACTATCTCAGGGTGTGGAAACGTGGTTCCTGCATCCCCCCATACTGCTTCAGTAGTGACTTTAGTCTGCGCTACACAGATTGATGCCAAAAGGGCAAAAAGTAGGGATTTTCTTGGCTAATTAACATTGAACCTAGGTCAGGGCCCATCAAGCCAACACCAACACAACAACAACTTCAACAAGTGAGCTTGATTTTTTTTCGGGTCGAGGGCATTCCCTCCTCCACTTCCCATCCAACCCCATGGATCCATATGTCTCCCATCCACACGTCATACCACCATACTCCATGCCTATATCATCATCACCTTCTTGTCATTAGTGTTCCAAATCCAATTTGTTTCAATGGTTTCGTCTGTCACCCATCCTGTGCTTGACCACATTCATCCATCAGCTAATGCAAAGAACCTCCAATTCCACCACACCAAATCACGTCTACCCACCATGGATTTAATTCCTGATGGGTGAAAGGTACCACCATCCAAGAAGGGTCAACTCCAGGAAAGGGGAAATTTAAGCAGTTAGAGGGAGAACATAACAAGCGAATTGGAAGGTAACCATGGGAGGAATAAATGGTAAAGGCATGTCCATATCATCAAACCACTAGGAATCCATATAATCAATCCTAATTCCAACTTAGGAAATCATAGGAACCAACAATGCAGATATTTTATTTTTTCAATTACGACACCTCATGTTATTCATGTTTTTTGAATATTTCATATCAAGGAGGAATCAAAATTTGTTAGGTAATCATTAAGATAGATAGGCATTCAGGTGCTCAGATAGATGGGAAGTTTAGACAGTTTTAGCCTCCAGGATATTTTATAACTCTTGTTTGGACTATGTCCCTATCAAAGGAAAGAGGAAATTAATAGCATATGTTGAGTTGAAATCCCTAAAATACGCTCCATAATTTCTGCACCTCATTTCGTTTATCTTTTCATTATATTACTGGGATTTAGTGCATATGATTTTGTGTCTATCCATCCCTCTACACTGGGTTTTTTTATTATATTTCTTCTCTTCACCTTGACTACAATGACCAATCAAGTTGCATTCTCTGTGTGTAGGCCACCAAATATTAACATTTAATCTTAGGAATGATATATTGTTGATGTGTATATTTAATCTACGTTTGAGAAGGGTAATTGAGCCAAATTTAAATCATTTTACATTTATCTCTTGAGAAACAATTATTCATCTCCAATAGATACTAAGATATCCTCGGCATTGACCCTTATCCTCAACCAGGGGATTGTCTCTAGTAGTGACAAAATCTTTTGGCATCGTTGTGAGGGAACGAATTAGAATATATTTCCTTGGGTTGAAATTTGTGCATTCCTTTGTTTGATGAGCAGAGGAAGGGTGGCATGAGATGTATCACCTAAAGGGGTTTCAAAATGGCTCTTCCTACGTTCTTGGAAAACAAATTTCCCTACTAGATTTTTCTTATGTCATTAGTTATCCTCATCATGTACCTCCATTCCAATAATGTTATACCTATTTCCCTAGTTTCATTGGAAGTGCAAATGAAATCCCAAAACAACACCTTAAAAATTTTCATAAATGCATGGAGCAGCATGGTATTGTTCATGAATATGTGAATGTTTTTTTTTTCCAAGGCAATTAATAAGAGTATAATTTTTTTTCAAAAGACATCGATAAACTTTTCTAACATTTTAAAATAGAGATAGAGATACTTTAAAGTAAAAAAAAAATAAAAAAAATTATTTACCTTATATCTTTTTTTCGTAACCTATTATATTAATTCTTTCAAGTTTTTTATTAAATTTATTAAAACAATAAGAATCACTTTTAAAAAACTTAACTTCACATATTTATACAGTACAAGAATTAATTTACATTATATTCCATTTAATATATTTATACATATCAATAATTAAATTTAATATTTATAATAATATATATTATATATATATATAATAAATGTATTTTAATTTATTGAAATATATTTTTTATAAGTAATTC
>APFE031488825.1:0-13800 GCA_000404065.3 Pinus taeda
CCTTGAGATGGTTGTGATGTCAGTTTTATATCCTCACTTTTCCTTCACACGGATCAATAAGCCCTTTAGGGCTTGTAAATGTACTTCTCTTATTTTTTCTTTGAAGCCTTCATGAAAGTATTTGATCATCCTTTGCGGACCCTAAATAGATAGTTCAGGCACTTACGCGCTTTTGTAATTACTCTTACCTTTGTATTTACTCATATTATATTAGTTTCGTACAGTCTTAATAGGTAATTATAATTATCTTCACGTAAAAATATATCCTTACTTGAGTTCATATAACAAAGAAAAATATATAGACTGATGCATTAGAATAGCATTGAAACATAAACCCAGTGTATAAAATAATCGCATGCAATTAACAAAAGTAAAATACACAGGTAATTCCAGAATACTTTTCTTTATTCATAATCCAGATTTCCAGTACAAACTCTGACTATCCTATACACACAGATGTAGGGGTTCACGCACTCAGCTATGGACTTCTATCCTAGGCCTCTGTGAACTCAGGTGCAGAGACTCTTCCTATGCTAAGACTCTTCACTCTTATCTCTCACAGACCCAAAAAATTACTTAGAACTCTACCAAAAAATTTTGAACTGCCTTAGACTCTGCTAAGATTGCCTTTTTATACAATCCTATGGTCTACGGACCAAGGGAAGATTTCATCAAGCTAACACAAAATATCTAAACTAAGGGAGGAAATCCTTTTTGACTACTTACATCTTTGAACTCCGTGGCCACAAACTACAGAGAATTTACATTATTTACATAAAACTTGGGCCTTTAGCCCCAAAAATTGGGCTTTTAACCCCAAAATTTACCCGAGGGGATGCATTCCCAACAGACCCCCCTACACACATCTAGTGACTTGCCCTAGAGTCACTTTGTTGGCATGAAGATCGTTTCATGAAGACCTCCCAAGTCCACCTGTACCACTGTGACTTCGGTGGTGCACTGTGTTGCTGCATGCTTCACCAACTCAACCAGCTGCTTTGTCACTGGCTCTGTGTTGTCTGCCTATGTTTTCTACATTGTCACCTATAGACTGACCAATTTCCTTTCAATGGAGGTAGTGAGTACATAGGCCTCCTTTAGCCAAGGCACTAATCTAGCCTTCAGTACTGTCTCCTTATGCTGAGATGCATCCACCTATTCTTTCAGCGCCTTTTCTTCTTGCAGCTTCGCTAACCTTTCTGTAATGGTGATAATGCATGCCATCACTTTAACCTCATCATACCTCTGCTAAAAATATCATGCCTTTGTTTCCAACCTCTGCATAGTGGGATCCTCCTATAGGGTGGTGACTACTTCGTGCGACTGCTCGAAGAGCACAGTGCACTCCTTCATGGTGACATCTATAGCTACTGCTACATCTTTGATAGTGACCGCATGTTGCTCCTTAACCTCTAGTGGAGTCAAAGTTTGGGCCCTCAACTCGAGATCTGTAGTTTTAAGGTTCAATTCAAACTGAACCTTAGCCAGATATCTTCTCACTTCGCACACTCTTGTAGCAAGCTACCAAATTCTCACATCCACTAGTGCATCTTCAGGAATATCTAGCTCTGGAACATTCCTGCATTTCTTATTCACCACCTTGGTAATGTGCTCATTCTTTTCCATGGTTTCCTTAAGAATACCAATGGTAGAATTCTTTTTTACAAACAACTGAGCATTGTTCACCTCCTACTCACTGACAACATTCAAGGCACGTTGTTTCCGAGCCTTAAGTTCCGTGATCACACCATCTTGCAAGGTGTGAAGTGCTTCACTTGGAATTGTGGCAAAATTTAGCCCAACCATCTTGAGGGCACTGAAAATGGTCATGTTAACTTCTACTTCAGTAGTCAGTGCTCCATCCGGTAGCACTATGGCCTGAGGATGCAGCATGTGCACCATTTCTGCTACCTTGAAAGTTCCAAGTGCCAAACTAGTTGATGTCATGTTGATTCACCTGACACTGGTTTGTACCTGTGATGCTTGGATTTTTAGCTCACGCAGACCCATTTGAATGGCACCCAAGGCCTGTTTTGCTACTGCTCGAACTGCTACAGCAGTTCTAGGGTCCCATCCCTCACCGCATTGCCAATGTCATTCAAATCACCTTTGGTCAAGGTGATTGGGTCGAGGGATGTTTTGCTGGCATTGGACTTATTTCATGGCCCTACTTCCTAATATTCCTTGTTGCGCTTATCATAGAATGAAGTAGTATTCAGGTCTTCTCCTCCCTGTTCAGATCACTTCTCTTCTTCTTCTATCTTTGGGGAAGGAGATTTTTTACTTCTGTCAAAGTCACACTCCTCATCTTCTTCCTGCCCTTCTGTCTACATTTTGGTAGCACTCTTCACTTTGGCTTTGTCCTCATCCTCTTTCTTCCTCTTTTTGGCCAACTATTCCATATTTATTCTAGCCTCTTACTTCTTTCGCTTTGTCGTGGACTTGCTAGACCCAGATGTGATGTCTGAGGTCATGCCCCACTATGCAGGGCAGTGGTTGAGGATCGCTGCTACTGCATCATCTATGGCTAGGTATCGAAGGTCATACCATCTTTTATCAGGTTCCTTCCGTGCTCACATGGAGACAGAGTGGAATTCCACCTTGAACTCCACACACTCTGCCAACTGTTCGAAGGCTATCAGTGGTAACTGTGGTTTGTGATTGATGGCCATGTTGGTACTTATCTCCATCAAGATCCAAAATATCTTGCTATCCTTGACCCTTTGGGGATGCTTGGTGGCCCAAAGTGAAGCGAACTTTGATGCTTCCAGTAAATCATGTGTGATAGAAGGAAACTAACTATCCTTAGGTAACTCCCATTACAACCAGTACTATGGATAGTAGCGACCATGCATAGTGAAATTATTTTCTCTGATCCTCTGCGTCTCTGAAGTTTGCGAGGAACTCACTACAAGGGTAGCGTGCCTAATTAAATTGTATGCCTTCCATGTACTAGGCTACTAATGATACGACTAGTGCCGACTCTTCATTTGCATGACACTTTCTCATAGTTTTCCTTGTCAGGATCTAGGTGACGGCTCTAACCGTAGGGTCAGTTATACTAGAAATGGACTAGCCACAGGACGTCTTGATGAGTTAAAATTTTCCCTTCATTTTCTCCGCAAGGTTGTGCTCACCTTTCTTTTCACCAAATGCCATGGCTGGATTTAGTCCTAAATGCAGTAGTAGAGTGATCCTATGGATTAGCATGTCAGTGATCAGTATTGGTTCTTCTAACGACAGGCACCCATCGTGCACCAAGAATAGCAATTTTTTGATCACTATCATGGCTATGCGTGCAAAGTTGTAAAGCGACACCCATAGCATGTTTAACAATGCTACCTTGTCCACCCCTTTTATCCATTTCCTTTGCTCCAGTGTGGTCACATCAGTGTCCTTATAAAAGACACGATGCATGAACTGATTAGTCACTAAGTGGGGAAAGCGCTCCATATTAGCCAACTCCAAATCCTCCAGGTTTAAAAGGGGGATGTGTACTAGGTGCAGTCCTTGAAATGTGATCTTGTCTAGCAACAATGGTGTATGCAACGTGACTTTTCTCTTATCAATGTCCTTGGGGACCTTTGGCTTGCCTTGATGCAGAGGAATGTATTTGGGTAGTTTAGAGATTGGGTTGGACCCTTCAACGTTAACATCCTCAGCCTACATGTCAATGTCGTCCCCAACAATTTTGATTTCTTCACTATCTTCTTCAAGTTCCAAATCAACTACCTTGCCCTTCTCTTATGTGGCGGGATTTTCCTTCTGCGAGTGTTTTCTGGGTGATGTGCACACTGATAGTGTCACTTTCTGCTTATCTTTCTTCATTTTTGGACCCCCTTTGGTTGGCCTAGGCCTAAACCTCAGTGTCCTCGGTGATTTGGGTACCTCTGCAGGTACTTAGACCCTTGCTATCTTTGGGGAAGCTTCCTCAGCTACCATTTCTACCTACGGGGCAGCTCCCTCAGCTGTCATTTCTTCTCCAGCAGTCACGGTTTCTGTGGGTGCCAACATGGTACTAGACAAAACCTCATGTGTTTCCCTTGGAAGTGCCTCAAAAAGTGAACTCGCTAACAAAATATTCAATGTACTCATAATTCATATGCACCTGAGAGCTCAACCCCTCAATTCTCAAAATGCTAAGTGTTTTTCACTCGGTAGCGACCTGTAATTTATAGGAATTTTCAAATTCAAATCAGATTGTTCCCCCCAAAATTCATTTGTAAATTCTAGATTGGTGGTATATTTTCAAAGATCTTTCCCTTAAATTCTGACCTAAATGCCACCCCCCACTCCATTCAACTATTTTTTCATTGTCAAATCATGAATAGTGACCATAACGGTCACTTTCCAGTTGCCCTACTTGGTTCCTTCTTCAATAGAAAAACTCATTGCATGTTTCACCTGACACTGTGACATTCATTCATCCCACACAATTCCATATTGCGCAGCTCCACAACCGAGGTAGTGTACTTTATAGTCCTGCACCTCCTTTCAGCTACCTAAATCACTAAGACTATGCTTCCATTATGTAGTCATCTAGCTAGATCGCCGGTGTATGGCTTTAATTGTCTGCATTCACATTTTGTGGGAAGGGTTCTCCATTTAATTTTACCAACTGAATTGCCCCACCATCGATAATCTCCTTTATGACATATGGCCCCAGGCAGTGCATCCTAAATTTTCCTAGGAATTTATCAAACTTGATGTCATATAATGAAACTAAATCATTTACCTTGAAGGTGCGCAGTTTGATGTGTCGATCGTGCCATGACATTTTGCACTCCTTTTGGAATTGCTGATGCAACCCAACTAAAAATATATTATCTTCAAGCTCTGGTAGTTGTGTGATCCTCTCCTTGCTATGTGTAAACTAGGTATAATGTACTCCATCGGCATCACAACTTCTATGCCATAAACCAGTCTGAACAGCATTTGTCGAGTCAACTTCTTGCAAGTCATTTTATAAGCCCATAGCACTATGGGTACGCTCACATCCCAATCATTTATTTGAGAATTACAAACCTTTGTTAGCGTGATCTCCAATATTTTATTAAATGCTTCCACTGTCCCATTATCCTGTAGATGATATGGCGTGCTCTTCTGATGGTAAACATGAAATTCCTCTGTCATCACGCTAATCATCTAATTAAGAAAATGCATATTGTGATTGCTCATTAAAATTTTTGGACAACCAAACCTTCTCAACACGTACTAAAAGATGATTTGTTTTTGTTGTCGTGCTTGTGCAATCCTTCACAAGCTGCACCTCCACCTATTTGGTTAAGTACTCAGTCACAGTGATGATGTACCGTTTACCTATCTTCTTTCCTGGAGGCTAAATTGGTCCCACAAAGTCAATCTCCCACTTCTCAAAGGGCTGTAACAATATCTATGGATTCAGTAGTAGCTCATCCCTGCGTGAGGGTCTGCTAGTCCTTTGGTATGCATCGTATGCCCTATAATACTCTTTCGAATCCTTATGCAAGGTCAACCACCACAACCCAGCGTGTAGAATATTTTGTGTTGTTTCTTTTCCTGCATAATGATCTCCCGTAGCTCTGTCATGAGCCTTAGCGAGGATGTTGTTTCGTTCAAACTATGGAACATAATGTCGCAATATTAATCTGATCCCATTTTGTATAGGTGCCCTACAATGTCAAAAAACTCTGCCATGTGCACCACCAGTTCCTTCTTTTGTTGACTTGTATATCCTTCTACAGTTGTTCCTTTCCTTAGGAAGTGTATAATATCTTCAAAGTGACGGTTTGTGATGTACATTGCAAAGAGTTTCGTGACAGGCAGTCCTTCCTCCAAATTAGTAGGCTCTTCTCCAATTTCAATGCATGACAGATGATTAAGTCTTGCATTCAATTGTCTTGGTTTCCAAATGACTTCAAAATCACATTCCTAGAACAACAACAGCCACCTGCATATCTTCCCCATAACAAAGGCTTGTTGACCAAGTATTTCAATGCAGAATGGTCTATATACATCTTATAATGTCTACCCAATAGATGATTCCTGAACTTTTGGAGTGCGTACACCATAGCTAATCCCTCGTGCTCTGTCGTGGAATAATTTTTCTCAGCTTTGGACAGCTTCCTACTTGCAAACGATATAGGATGATCAAGTTCCCCTTCATCATCCTGTGTCAATACTGCTCCCAATGCAATACATGACATGTCCACATGCACATGAAATTCCTTCCTACAATCCAGGAAGACTAGGATCAGCACGGTGACCATTTTCTCCTTTAGCACATCCAACCTTTTTTGATGTTCTTCATTCCAACAAAATGTAACATCCTTCTTTAATAGTTTTCCCATCGGCGGGGTGATATGGGCATATCTATTGATGAATTTTCTATAGTATCTTGTATGCCCCAATGTTGCACGCAGTTGTTTCACACTCCTTGGTGCCTCCAAATTGATTATGACTGCGTCTTTGTAGGGTCTACCATCAAGCCTTTTCTGCATCCCACATGACCTAGCAAGATCACAAAAGGGACACAGAACAAACATTTCTTCAGATTGAGTGTGATCTAGTACCACCGACATGTATCTAGTATCAAGTGAAGACTTGCTACGTGGCACTTTACCATTCCAAACACTGTCCAATCATTAAAGTATACATCCAGAAATTTATGAATGAATTCCTTGAATGTCTCAATGACTATGTGCAAAAATATCACTGGCATGTTCTTTAGTAGAAAAGGCATTAACGTATACTAGGAACATCCCCATTTAGTGGCGAAGCTCATCTTACTCTTGTCCTACAGCATGATCTTGATCTAATGGTACCATGAGAACCCATCAGTAAATGAATATGCTTCTTGGTCGCCAACATTTCCTAGCACCACATCGGTGAATGGAGTTGGGAAGGGATCATGCACGCAGGAGTCATCCAACTTCCTAAGATCTATGCATATCCTTATTTCATCCTTCTGCTTCTTTTCCTAAACTACTATTGGGCTCACCCAATGAGATTCTTCCACTGGTTCAATAATACCTGCTGCAAGCATTTTATCCAACTCCAAACAGACCCTTCCTTTATACTTCAGATTGAGGAGGTACGGTCTTGGCATAACTAGCTTCGTGTATGGTTTTAGAGTGATCTTAGTGACATCAACGTCCCCTATTATCTCGCTCATATCTAAGAACTTCGTGGGGAATAGATCCTAATGTTCGTAGAGTAGATCGATGACCTTATTGACTATCGCGTCATCCAAGTAGTCCCCAATCTTTGCAAACTTTAGCTCTGCCTCCGTGCCAATGTTCAATTGTCTAGTTTTGAGTGGCTCAGTTATGTCTTGGTTCTGTAATTATAGTCCTTCAACTTCATGATGACCTACAGTCTTTAGAATATTAATATTCCTCGGGTCTTCATCTTCTTCTTCCGTTGTTACATTGTAGCACTCCACTACATGGCTTAGCTGGGTAGTCCAATTAGGTTGAATCAAATCTAGAGGATCCTGTGGTATCCTTAAAATTGTTTCCTTAACCTCCTACAATGCTTCATCGATACTTTCAAACCCATCCTCAAAGTTGAACTTCATAAAAAATCCTTGGCACAAAACATCCCATTCTTTAGTGCCATGGCAGAGTTCCGTCTCCAATTACCAATTCATCGGTATAACATCCAAGGTATGATAAAATAGATGTACCCACTCTGGCTTAGGTTTCGCTCCATATGCTTCAATCAATTTGGCCAAATGATCACATGGATCATTTCTCCCATCTTTTTCTTGTTAGCCACACTTGTGGTTGGCCAAATTTTACTCCCATCATTTTTATGTATATGTGCCAATCATCAAAACTATCCTTGTGCATGCCCCACCATCTCCCAGGTGTGGTGTGCAGCACCTAGTCTAGGGCCTGGAAGTAATGCTTCTTTGGAAATTCTCTCTCAAATGCATCCAAAAAGTGATCAAAATTAGTTAAACCATCGTAGTACGAAATATTTCTTACCTTTGAGGATACATAGCATAATGACTTCATCTTCATATTAAAAATGCATTGTAGATACTTCATGCAGTCAATTCTACTAGTGCTCCAGTTCTTCATTTGAATATGATGTGCAGGAACTTTCATGGTCCCATGCTATATGTCCATCTATTGTCGGATTCACCTAATCTTAATCTCATGTCATTAGCTTGTAAATCTAGTCCAAATCATCATCACATTCATAATCGTGGACTGGTTTAGCATAGCGGGATCCTTCTAGAGGGTCTAGTGGCACCACTATGTAGAGTTATTTCTTCTCAAATATCATATTTTTCTTCTTCCGATTGATTACCCCATTCATTTCAGTAGCCCAATCGATCCTCAAGACCACGGGCTAGGTATTGTTGTCATTAACAATCTCTATCACTTCAAAATCAGCTAGTGTGCTCACACCTTCAATATCAACTATTACCCCTTGCAACCTCCCGATTGGGATGATTTTCTACTGATTTGCCATCCTTAACTGAATCAGGGACCACTATAGTGTAGGTCTCCCCATTCCCTCCCATGTCTATTTCGGGGAAAATGTTCACATCGGACACTAGGTCCAAGATAACTTGATCGATCTCGTATTCTCCTATCTCTGTGGTGAGTCTCATCTCACATCTAGTTCTTGTCTTATGCTTACCAAGCTTTCTAACTATGCGCGGTCCATTAGTAGCATTTTCCTTGCCAACGCACCTATTGATTAGCTCTTGTAGTCCCTTCACTGCCTTGCTATCACGTAGTAGTTTTGTGCAGGTCTCCAAGAATGTAGTAATCATGGATGGGTCCATTCCTTCAGTCAGCTTCTCCTGACTCCCTAAGATAGATGGCTAAGAAAAGATTTTCTTCACTTCCATAAATGTTTCTTTTGCGCATTCTAAATCAAACCTAGTCTCCTTTTCTAGTGCTTTGCAGACCCACGCACCTTCTTCAGGCTATTTCCCCACTCCACAGCACAATATTTACCTTAGGATCTTCCTCACGAGGCTCAACCCTGATCATCTACAGGATCTGAGTTGGTTGTTGAGGCTGCGCCCCCTTCTCGCATATCTTGGCCAACAATATCGGCCAATCCTCCATTGAATGTTCAAACTAAGTACAATAGTGGCATGAAAAACATGTTGGATTTTGGAAGTCTCATGCGTAGTGTCCTGGTCCCCCATAATTGTAACAAGTAACCTGCCCTCGACCTGTACCAGGTCCTCCAACACTTTGGCCTCATCCATGCCCCTCATACTCACCTCACGCATCTCTAGTGCCTTGGCCTGGAGATCACGTTTCTTCCTACACCCTGTTTGCAGGTGTCCTGTCAATCATTAATTCGTAACTGCGGCAATTGTAGTCATCATGTCCCACTAGCTTATAGAAGTTGCAGAAGAGATGTTGCGGTGTCTATATGAATTTTTGCAGTAAATGGAAATTGTCTGTCGCATGTTTCTTAGCTACCTAATAGATCACACACCATAGTGTGAGCCCAGTACTTGGCCTTGCTGCATCTTCCAGCCTTAGAGGCATTAATCCCCCTGCTGCAGCATAATTTACGAAAACTGGAGAGTGATCTTTGTCATGCCCCTCACTTTTGCACTTTAGGCACCATACTTCTTTGCACACCCTTGGCTGAGTTGTTCTGTCTTTTTTCAAAAACTACATTTCGAGGAAAAGGTACTGCAACTGTGCATGAATTTGTTGAACCCCCAAATTAGCATCTTGCCTTGGTGTCTCATGCAATCTCATCATGATTTCTAGAGCTTCTGCCTCAGTCCCAATCTTCTGTTGTGATAGTGCAACTCTTAGATGAGGCAGGAGTGAGGCCAAAAACCATTTGCGGTGGTGCCCATCAGTCAAATTCATGTTAGCCTCATGGATCATACACTTCAATATTTGGTCCAAATAGCAAGGTGTCTCACCAAGCTTGATCATGATCTCCTTGAATCCTACAATTTATTTCCCTTCAGACTTAGCTCTACTAAATTCCTTATTCAGTGCAGTCTAGAAATTTTCCAATGCATAGATCGGATTATTCATGTAGTACTTAATGTACCACGTTAGTTCGTGGTCTTGTAAAGAACTAAACAATGTTGCTTTCTTCATTTGATCATCCATGATACCCTGAGATTCCCATACAACCTTCATGATGAACCAAAACTAGTATGGGTCTTCGTTTCCCACGCCCTTGAACACAAGTAGCTTGACAGAGTTCACCATATTGAATGGTGGTAGAGTTGGTAGTTTTGTGGGTGAGGGTGTAAGCGATGGAGGTGAATATGGAGGTGGTGTAGGTGGATGAGGTATACACGTGAACCCTTGCTTTATCCAATGAATAGTGCTCTACGGAGAAGCCTGTGTTGCTCCCTGATCGTCACTCAGAGGAGGTTCAATTAGCGGGCTATATTCAAGGACTTTTCCTCCTCCATCCCTGAAAGTCCTTCCACTTCGCGTAGCCCCAAACATCAAGATAATTGCATAACCCACTTTTCACACAATAACATCTTAATATAACTATTTAAAGACCTTAAATACTTACCTCATAGTCCTTTGAATAAGCGCTGCTTTGCTTCACTGTAGCTAACTAAAATATCGTCCGCAAACTCTATCACAAATCCTCCCGTGATACGATCGAGCAAATGATCGACAACCCGCATGATCTTATCTTTAGATGCTTCTAATCTCTACACTAACTCCGGGGTCTAGACTATTGGACCACCAAGCCTCCACCTTCCTTGTTCGTCTTCCAACTTCGCGATCCACTCATATAATTCAACGAGGAAGCAAAATAAGAAGATTTCATGTACTTCTGTGTAAAGATATCTGTCCAACCAATGTTCTTTCATCAATCGCAAATTCCTTTCTTCTTGTGCCATGAATTCATGGACCTTTCTATCCAACCAGTCTTCGATCTCTTTCTTAGTTGGATTCCAATGATGCGACATCACATATCTTGTTATGCAGATCCCGGTCCCGCAACAGAACCATTTATTGGCTTGATGGGTCCTGTTAGTGTCGGTCTTGAGCCCTCCATCGGTGATCAAAAGCTCTTTGCATATGCATATGTAGGTGTCTCATCAGCATCAGTTTTGCATCCCGTTAGGCATGCCATAACACTGATGGAGGAGCTGGTCTTGTTCCCTTCTTGGCTTTGCTGGAATCAGGTCATATCATTTGAAAAAACTTGTGTCACACTTCTTTCAGTTTTGTCTTGAAATCCCAAGTCTAGGTCTAGGGTTTCGGTCAAAATCATTGCAAGGTCATGGGTCAAAGGTCCAATAGTCCCTAGCAAGCCAGAAGGAGGTTTGTAATTATGTTCTATGGATATTTTTCATCAGCTACAGCTCATTTATACCTTGGATTTAAAACTCTGTTTTTAAACCCAAGGTCATGTGAAATTTGCAAAAATAAGGAAAATTTTCATAAATCTTTAGAATGCCGGCAACAACCCTGGTTTCCTCGCCAGAGTCCATCAGAGAATCAACCTGCAAAAAGAACCAAGTGAAAACACTCAAAAGATCAATTTCAAGCAAAGTGAAACTTAAAAAACAGTGTTAAATTAAATGTGAAAACATGCAACATTTGAAAATGGGTTTGATGTTTTAATTTTTTTTAATGTGGACCTATAAAGACTAAAAAGCCCTCTTCATGGTCTCATTATGCATTGGCAAACTTGCAAGACACAAGAAAGAAGCAAAGAAGGGCGATTTTGCAGCGATTTTGGTCATTTCTGGAGGAGCGACTAGTCAAGTTTGAGGTGCGACCAGTTGGGTAGGTGTGACTAGTCAGAGCTGCTCCCACATTGCAATTTTTTAATTGGTGCGACCACTCAGAGAGGTGCGACCAGTCGAGTTTGAGGTGCGACCACTCAGACTATATTCGCCAGAAACTTGCCAAATCACTCCAATCGCCCTCCCAAACTGCTAAATCGACCAGCATACTTCTCAGCATTTTGCAGGCAGAGGCAGCAGTTCTATTTACCTTTCAGCTTGCTCATCTTGTTCCAAAACCATCTCAGACACCGAGAGTTATGAGCCTAGTGGTGACCATTCATCATCTACAGAGGTGGTGGTACAGCAGAGGCTTCCTAAGAAAGGTGGTCACCATAGGAGACATGAACCTACTTCTTTGGCAGCATTGCAGGCTTGTCCTTTGGCAATGAATGGTTTTCGGTACATGTCATGTTTTCAGTTCTGCGAGAGGCTTGCTCACATTCAGCATCATAGCGAGTTGGCACGTTTATTTGTCTTGCACCTTCATGATGGGCAGGTCACTCTTGCAGGGGTGAATTTTGTGCTATCTCCAGAGATGATTTCAGAGGCTACCGGGATACCGAATGTAGGAGAAGTGTGGCCCAAGCGCAAATTGCTGACTTTATCTTTTTGAGCCAATGTCCAAGCCCTTGTGAGCCACTTGTCAGGGATCTTTCCTTCAGATTCCCGGGCGGAGTATGCTTCGATCAGAAGGATTATCATGCAGAACTTTACATGTGAGGGAAGTTTTCACAGTCTCCTCTTGTCATATCGCAGTGAGCACTTTACCAGGGGAGTGATAAACATCCGGTTTTCTCTGCCAAGACATCAGAGGATGTCAATCCGTATCAGAGGAAACCCAAGCCCAGCAGCATAAGAGTCTGTGCCATCATGGTCTCATTCAGCTTGTTGTTTCCCATCAGTTGAGGCAGCAGGGTATTTCATGGGCAGACTTCATTTCTCATGAGGTCTTTACAGCGCCATCACGGTCACAGCCAGAGCTAGAGCCACAGATCATTCATGAGGAGGGAGGTCCATCACGCTAGGCAGAGATTATGGTGCCGACACATGTTGTTTCCCCACTACGGTGTACATATCGGAGAGGTCATAGGACCTTGTTTGCAGCAGCTCGATAAGTATTTTCTCCACAACAGGTGGAAGGGGTCTCGTCGTCATCATCAGAGCAGCAAGTGTTATCTCCACATCAGGTGGAAGGGTCCTCGTTGCTGACAGCAGCACAGGTAGCAGAGTGGGGAAAGCAGCCCATGATTGAGGAGAGAGTGTCTGGTGCTCCGGTTATTGATCTCGACGCTCATTCTCCTAGCACAGAGCTCAAGGATATTATCCAAGAGCAAAGCGTCGAGATCCATTCGCTGCAGACACAATTACTGATGGAAAAATGGATAATAAAATATTTGGAGCAGCGAAACAAACAGCTGGAGGATGAGAAAGAACTGGATGAACTATGGCGAATTCGAAGTGACCGAGTCATCAACCGTAGGAGGCCCGGTGACTTGTTGCCCAAGGAGAGAGAATCCATGCTTATCCGAGTGAACACACACTTAGAGGGGCTGTTGGATAAGGCTAATCGAAACAACAAGTTGCTAAGGAACATGAAAAATCGTTATTGGGCAAGAATGCATGTTTGCAAGGCGAAGATGAAAATTCTTCAAAGGAGGTTGACCAAGGCTCCCAAAGGAAGGAAGAAGACCAACCCGCTCAGTATCTTGGCCGAGGCCTCTCTCACTCACCATGGTACTCATTATCTTCCTCCCAGCAGCAAACCCAAGATATTTTGAGAATTTTGAGGCATTTTTGGCATTTTTGGGAATTTTACAGGTTTTGGCCACTCGAGTGGTCTCACCCCGCACGAGACCAGTCATGGATACAGCTCGGAACGGGGAAAACTCTACATGGTTGGATTTTTCATGAAAAAGTACACTTGCCTATGAAAGGGTTTGAAATTTTGTGAAGATTTGGGCTCCCAAAAGCTCAAAATACATGCAAATTTTGACTTTCTGCCCCTTTTTTGAGTTGCAGAAAGCAGTCTTGGGAGATTTGATTTTGAGGGG
>APFE031488837.1:0-21902 GCA_000404065.3 Pinus taeda
TGTTCAAAAAAATCAAGAAAATAGCACTCACACAATTGAATACACAAAAAACAACAAAAATGTTGAAAAAGACAAGTTGCCACTTACCCCTGAATAGCTGAGTTGGATGTGTCAAAGAGTCTTGGATGTGTTGTGGGATGTCAAAGATCCAAAAACAATGTGAATGAATGAGCTCTAATGCGTTGAATAAATAAGTTTGTTCTCGTGACATAAATGCCACAAATCTAGGAAAAAGCAACACTTGGAGGGAAACTTCGGGTATTTGCATGGCAATAGTGATTATCGTTTACGCTATTAAGGAAAACCTGGTTTGGACATGCTACTGGATATTCATGGCTTTGTTGATGTAGACTAGGCTGGAGATATGGATCAGAGAAGATCCACAAGTGGGTATGTGTTTAACCTATTTGTAGGTGCAGTCACTTGGATGAGTATGAAACCATCTGTAGTGGCATTATCAACTACAGAGGCAGAATACATGGCAACCACTCAAGCAAGCAAGGAAGTAATCTGGTTGCAGAGATTGTATTCAAGTATGGGGTTAGTACAGGGAGCTATAAGAATAGACTGTGATAGCCAAAGTGGAATTTTCTTCACAAATAACCCTACTTACCATTCAAAGACAAAGCACATTTATGTTCAGTATCACTTTGTGAGGGATATGATAGAAGACAAAAAGGTGTGGCTGGTAAAGGTGGACACATTGAAGAATACTACGGACGCATTGAATAAATCTGTGAGAGCTGAGAAGTGCTCTTGCTGTAGAGAAACAATGGGAATAGCTAGATAAATGGCTAAGCTCTCTTGTGGCCCCCTGTGGAAAGAAAACAACAAGTGGGACAATGCTAGGTTGTGTTATATTCTTTCCACGACTAGCTCCCATAGTTAACTAGGGGGTTAGAGGGGGGACAAAGTGCCCCCTTCGTTGCATCGATTGCGTAGTGGGGGGGTCAGTATGGCTTTAAGGGGGGTAGTTAGATACCCTCTATGGGGTCCGAGGCAGCACCCCAGATAAATTGTTTTCGAACCCTATATTAGGTGGGTAGACCTACCTATGGTTTTGTGCATGGTTTTGACACATGGTTTTAGGCGTGATGGATTTTAGTGCATGGTATTGGATGCTTCGGCATGTATATATATGTATTATAACATTGAAAGGAACATAATAAAAAATCAAGTTGGTAGTCTCGTTTTTGGGATCTAGGGGAACATCTTTGTCTATATATGTTTAATGTGTTATGATCTCACATCGTTTATTTTTTTTCTTCGAATTCGTATGCAAGTAATTTTTGTATCGGGCTAAAACCTACATTTCATATTAGAGGCCCTAAATTCTGGACACATTCTCCATCCACTTTACTTCTTTAGAACCATGAGCACTCGAGATGTATAAGAATTGGTTTTCGCATTAATAACACCAACATTGAGGAATTCCTCAATGATTTTATCAATTTCATTTTTTTGGGAAAAAGGACGTCGATACGGGTGGACATTTGGCGTTTGGGTACCTAGAAGCAAAGGGATGTCATGATCATGTTCACCCCTAGAGGGTGTGAGCTCCTTAGTTTTGTCGAAGACCCACAAGTGCTCATATAATACCTATTCCATATCGGGTTGAATGGGAGGAGGAGTGGATATAAGGGGATGAATGGAATTAAATTGTGCTACTATCCCATGATTGCCTTTTTCTAAAAAATTATCCATTTGATGTGAGATGATGATAGTAGGAGCACCTGCCCTGATTTCTCGCAGTGTATGTTTGGTCATTTTTCTTAGACATCATATAGAACTCCTAGAAGCCCATTGTGATAGGGAAACTAAGAGAACCTGGCTTGACTAGAGGTCTAGCCTGGTAAAATATTAGGAACCATGCGATCCATTAAGCATATCATCGACTACTAGAATAGGAAATTTGTACTTGATGGTGAGCTTCTCAAGGGCCCTAAAGTCTAGACACATTCGCCATTGAATGTCTTTCTTAAGAACCATGAGCACTAGAGATGGATAAGAGTTGGTGTTGGGATTAATAACACCAACATTGAGGAATTCCTTAATGATTTTTTCAATTTCATTCTTTTGGGAAAAAGGATGTCGATAGGGGTAGAAATTTTCCATTTGGGTACCTAGAAGAAAAGGGATTTTATGATCATGTTCACCCCTAGAGGGTGGGAGATCCTTAGGTTTGTCTAACACCCACAGGTGGTGATATAATACCTATTTCAAATCGAGATGAATGGGAGGAGGAGTGGATATAAGGGAATGAATGGAATTAAATTGTGCTACTATTCCATGATGGATTTTTTTTTAAAACTTCTCCATTTGATGTGAGATGATGATAGTAAGAGGACATGCCTTGAGTTATCCTAGTGTATGAGTGTGGTCATTTTGCTTAAAGATAATATAGAATTCCTAGAATTCCATTTTTATAGGGAAACATTTGTGCCACCATTCGACACCAAGGACAATGTTGCAACCACCCATTTCAATGGAAAGCATCTCAGTTTTGAGGTGATAATCATGCATTTGAAGCTTAATTTTTCACAGTATCCTTCACATTTCATGGTCCCCCCATCAGTGATAAGGACTTGGAAATTAGGTACCACCCTCACAAAATAATGAACCTCTTATGCTACTCTCTTATGGAAAATGTTATTTGTGTTGCCACTATCAATAAGCACCACTATTTGCCGATGTTTAATAAAACCTCAGATTTTGAGAGTTTGGGGAGAAAAGATGTTAGCCATGGCATGGAGTGAGATGATTGTCTCATCTCGTGTAGCTAGATTATTAGTGTCGAAGTCAGTTAGCGGGTCATCCCCTTCCTCCTCAGTCACTTTAGTGTATGGAGATTCATTAATGGAACTGTTTTCAGTAACATCAATTTAAAAGAATTTTGGTTCCTCGCACTTATGTCCCACAGAGTATTTTTCATCAAAATAATGGCAGATTCCTTGTTTCCGTCTTTCAGACATTTCTATCGGAGACACTTTTTGAACCTTAAATGTTTGGGTGCATCCCATAGCTGAGGTGGGATGTGCCCATGTGATGAAATTTGTACGATTGGATTGGGCATTTAAATCCACTTCTACCTTTAAGGCCTTGTTGAATGCTTCCAACCAAGTAGTTGGGTGATGCATTCGGACATGGGCTTGGATAGCTTCCTCAAAGCCACTGATGGAACATTCCAAGTAAAAGGCTTCTCCTAGTCCAAGTAAAGAGCTCCCACATTTATTTTAGTGTCATATTCCCAGATTTTGTTAAGGAAAAAATATTGTTCCTTTTATGTCACCCATACCGCCTCGTTAGAGCCATCAATTTTGTACATGTCCAGCTTGGGTATCCGGTGACTAAAATATTGGTGACCTCCATGGAAATGAATTTCATGGCTCAATTATCCTTCTACATGTGGATGAACACTATGTTCTTTCCTTATGGGTTCACGAGATATAGTGGATCTGACCTGTAAATATATGATAAAGCAAATATACCTAGAAATAACAAGAGATAAATAGATAAACTTGATATCTTTATTAATATCAACCCTTGAGGTAGGGTGACACCATACAATTACTCCTTAAGGAAGGAGAACAATCCACAAGCAATATGCTTTCAAATACAATAATCCTTGACATCTCTTAGTGGGGAGTCTCTAACCTCTATATAGGTTTCATACATACAATACCATGGGTCATTACCATGGGTCTCTCAATACCATGTATCTCATACAATGGGCTTCCTAACTACTTGTGGTTCCTTACATGATGGAGGTTAACCACTTTATTTATTAACTATGGCCCATCACATTATTACATTATTCCCTTCGGTACCTCCCTCTGTACCCTATAATATCCCCCCTAGGTATACTACATTCCACCCCACATAGACATGTTTCATCCCCAAAACATAAGAAGAACACAAATAATAAGATCTACTCAAAATAGTAGTCCACTAGTACCATGCACGTGCATCTAGCCATCATAGAGACAAGTGATTACTTAATCTATCCCGTTCCTTGCTTGCTTGAGCTAGGAGATGATCGTGGTAGTTCCTCTATGTTGATGTGATGTGGTTGGATCTTTGCACCTCTCTATCTATCGTGCAGGGGTTGTTGTCCTTGTGGCTAATTTGTTGCCATATTGTTGGTTTTTATATGGTTCTCAAGCCTTGGTTAATCCACCTTACATTCCTTAGGCTAGACCTTATGTTCATCTTGGTTAATCTACTATTCCTGGTGGATATGGCCAGATCCAATTTGGGAACTATCAATACCCTCAAGGTATAACCCTACGAATTGTCTAGCTACCGTTGTAGCAACAACGACAACCATCGGAGGAGCAAGGGAAGCCTTCGCAGCAGCAAGGGAAACCATTACAACAACAAGGGCAACTATTACAACTACAAGGGAAACCTTTTTCACAGTCGCAGTAACCTTTGCAGCTGCAAACTCACTTTGTTCAACAATCCTCCCAACCTTTGTAGTAGAAAGGTCAACCTTTACAACAACAAAGTCAACCTTTGTAGCAACAAGGTCAGCCTTGGTAGCAACAAGCTTTATATGTGTATCAACAAGGTTAGCCCTTGCAAGGTCAAGGTTAACCCCTGTAGTAGCATGGCCAATCTCCCTACATCCAGGATCAAGAGGTCTAGTAGCCTTATAATATGTACACCACGTACAATGCTTATAAGCGCCCTATGACAGGGAAGTATCATGGGAAAACATTGCAACAATAAGGGCAACTATTAAAACTGCAGGGGAAACCTTTTTCGTAGTCACAACAACTTTTGCAGCTGCAAACTCAGTTTGTTGAACAGTTCTCTCAACCTTTCCACTCACAAGGCCAACCTTTGTAGCAACAAGGTGAACCTTTACAATAGCAAAGTCAACCTTTATAGCAACAAGGTCAGCCTTGGAAGCAACAAGCTTTATATGTGTATCAGCAAGGCTAGCCCTTTCAAGGTCAAGGTCAACCCCTGTAGAAGCATGGCCAATCTCCCTACATCTAGGATCAATAGCTCTAGCAACCTTATAATATGTACACCGTGTACAATGCTTATGAGAAGCCTATGATAGGGAAGTATCAAGTGTACCCTAGACCTACGGTGATTTCAACTCTCTCGCCATGGATTTCCTCACTCATTTCTAATTGTCAGTTCAGTATGAAACTAGCACTCATTTTCTTACGTCCCTTAACAAAGAAACCATGACCCACATTTTTTATCATATCCATGAATGTAGACGTCAGCGTCGCCTCATCAAGTTTGAGATTATTGATGAGTTGTTGACAGAATGGTTCACGAAATCATTTGTCAAAAAAATTTCTAAAGTCATAACTATGGGTGGATGTGTTACTGAAGACAATGTTATCACCCATGCGTAGTATTTAAACTTGGTCTATTCACAATCTGGAATATTGTATGAGATGTTAGCTAATTCTTTGAGACCATCATTAGGTCTGACAACAGTAAAGTCGCTGAATACACCACCTATTGACAATGTAATTGGTTCCATGTCTTAGACTTGCGTGAAAGCGTCTTCGAAGTAGACATATGTCTCGAACACTAGTTCCAATAATCCCTCCAAAAAATTATCTAGTCTTGGCAAAACCTCTAAGGTACATGTTGTCTAGTCTACCGTAGCAGATAAGACCTCTAAGGGTAAAAACAAGGGCAAAGGTAAGGCTGAAGTCGATGCCCCAAAACAGGACCCTCCTAAATCCTTGTTGATGATGATTCTAGAAGAAAGCCGAAATATCCTTGCCTCATTTGTGAGGAGTATCATTACACTAAGGATTGTCCGTGATGATGTGAAATTAGTTGCTTACTAAAAGGGAATCCGGTTGTCCTAAAAGAGCCATTTCCATCATAGTAGACTGAGTTGGTAGACCAACCTCAGTCTTCTACTTCCTCAGGTTCCTAAGTGTTCATGATGCAAGATTCATCACCTATCTCTATCACTACTTGAACTAAGGACTATCAAACCATGTCTAAGCAGACCATGGAGAAATAAGCCACCAATAATCCTTCTACTTCTACTCCATTTAGTTCTATTCTGCTCCATATTGAGCACCGTAATAGTGAGTCTGTCATCCGGCCACCTCCCAAAGGTATTATTCAGAAGTCATCTTTTAATATGAACACTAGAGCTATGCAACATTACAATATTATTGAGGATTTAGTTCAAGCACCTTCGCCGATGTCTCCCTTCGCAGTTCTCCAATCTTGTCCAATTCAGCGGATGTCATTGTTGTCTGTTATAGGTTTTATCGATCCTTTTGATTTGATTCTGATTACTTACGATGTAGAGAATCATGTGCCTCTTCTTCATCACTAGATTGCATTTCTAATACAGTTCCTTATCAAAGGAAATATGATTTATCGAATGGTTATTGATGAAGGCACCTCAACCCACATCATCTTAGTTTCGTGTTGGAAAGCCATTGGCTCTCCCTCTCTTAACTAGTCTCCTAATACCTTAGAAGCCTTTGATGGTGGAGGTTCATGTCCATATGGAATTCTCATGAACTTGTTGATTACATTAGAAGGAAATACTGCTGAATTAGAAGTACAAGTTGTAGATGCCAATCTCAACTACAACATTCTTCTTGGTTCTGCATACTTTGTTTTCCTCGTGAAGGAAAAACTGTCACGGTTTATCAACCATCCTTATTTTCTTCTGGTTCATCGAACTACAATGTTCCTTACATGGTAAATACTGAGATTCCTTATGAGAGTGTGGGGGCACATCTCTTCAAAGACTCTGCTTTAATGGGCACCTTTTCTTTCCCACCTCTGAATGTTCATTCGGTAAATATGATATCAAACTCTATGGATCCTTGGATTATCCCTACTAAAGATCAAATTAATTCATTTTGCGATCCTATGCCTTTAAGTCCATTGGAGATAAATTATCAAGAAATTGTCTTAGCTTCGATGACCACATCAGAAAGTCATATTATATTCAGTATGAACCTGGACGCTTATGTGCCATCTCCCTGGATGGGTTCTTAGGATTATCTGAATCCTTTGAACGAGACATTCCCTACCGATGATAGTATTGTTGAGCTCATGTCTCTGGATGAAATTCCATGGAACAGTTTACATCATCGTTCTTCTTTTCTTCCTAGCCTCGATGAGATGCCTTCCTGTCTTGAAGCCTCTGTTTCTCATTCTCCTACACCTCCACATTAGACACCTGCCCTGGTGCATGAAGTCTTGTTGGATGGTGATATGGGAAACATCACTGATACAATGCCTCTTGACATTTTCGTTAAAGTAGAAATTGTCGAGAACATTAATATTGGGGTTTCCTGTTCTATAGATGAGATCAGGATTTATACTCATCTTTTTAAAGAATTCCGAGACATTTTCTCTTGGTCATATGAGGAAATGCCCTATATCGATCCAACCATTGTGGTGCATGAGATTCTGACTAATCTTGGTGCTAAGGCTATTCGACAATGGCTTTGCCCTATGCACCCTCGAAAGGCTGCTGCTATCGAATCAGAAGTATAGAAACTTTTGAAAGTGGGTTTCATTTATCCTATTCCATTGATGAATTGGGTATCCAATATCATCCTTGTTGCCAAAAAGCAAGGCATGATACATGTTTGTGTTGATTACTGCAATATCAACCTCGCATGTCCTAAGGACAATTATCCTACTCCCTTTAACGACCAAATCATTGATGAATGCACTGGGAGTGAGATTTTTTCGTTGACGGATGATTTTTTTGGCTATAACCAGACTAATATTTTAGCTACCGATCAACATAAAATTAGCTTTATCTATCCCTTGGGTACTTTCGCTTACACAAATATTCCTTTCTGTTTGAAGAATGTTGGTTCTATCTTCCAACGAGCAATGTCTTATGCATTTCATGACATTCGACACATTGTTCATCCATACCTCGACAACTTACTAGCTCATTCGGCTACATGTCATGACCAGTTGGATCACTTAAGAGCTATCCTTTTATGATGTCAGCCTTACAATATCTGTCTCAATCCACACAAGTGTGTGTTTTGCGTCGAGTTTGGCTCGCTCTTAGGCTTTGTGGTGTCTTCCAAAGGAATGAGGATTGATCCAATGAAAGGTGAGGCCATAATCAATTTACGCCCCCCCCCACCACATTATTAATACAATTGTAGAGCCTACAGGGAAAAGATAATTTTCTCCATTGATTTGTCCTTAATTACATTGAACTTGCCAAGGGTTTTACTCGCTTACTTAAGAAGGGTATTCCTTTTATTTGGGATGAACTTTCCCAGGAATCCTTCGATGATTATAGAATGTGTTTATTAGTGCTCCTTTACTACATCCCCCCAAATATCGTTGCGATTACTTCTTGTATTTGGCTACAACTGATACCACTATTTGTATGGTGTTAGTTCAGGATGACAATGACGATGATGAGCATGTGGTTTATTATCTGATCTAGAATCTTCTTGATACTGAGTCTTGATATGCTCATGTCGAGAATCTTACCTTGGTGACAGTGCATGTCATCCAAAGATTTCGACATTATATTCTGTTACGGAAAAGCACCGTGATTTCTGATTGTAACCCCATGACATATATACTAACTCTTCAGTTATTAGGGGGGGAATATTCCAAATGGATCAGTATCCTACAGGAGTTTGATTTGAGATTTACTGCTGCCAAATCAGACAAATCACTAGTCTTTTCTTAGTTGATATGTGCTCTTCCATCTGCAAGCACTCCAACTGATTTTAATGGGCATATACCGGATGAAACTTTGTTTCTAACCAGCACTCTTGACCCATGTTATGGTGACATTATTGTTTATCTCCAAACCTAGACTTTCCGATTTGCGTTGTCCCAATCTGACCAACGTCGCATTCGACATCAGCCCCAACCCTATTCGATCCCTGGTGATACATTGTATCGGGTTGGTGTGGACTCTGTTCTTCATAGATGTCTCACCCTTAAAGAGGCTCAGCGGGTCTTAAATGATTAGAACTCTGGTGCGTGTGGTGGTCATATGTCTGGATATGCCACTCCTTACAAAATCCTCCGCATAGGTTATTTCTAACCTTCTATCTTCAAAGACTTCATTCTAGGTATCCAGAAATGGCATGAATGCTAGATTTTCAACCGCAAGTAGTGCACCCCACCTAGACCCCTATACCCAATAATTACTGTTGCCCCATTTTCCAAATGGGGCATTGATTTCATGACATGTAACCCTCGCTCACCTGGGGGGCATGGTTATATCATTGTCGTCATTGACTATTTTACTAAATGGGTCGAGGCGATGCCTACATACAATGTTGACGGTATTACTGCTACACAATTCCTATTTAACCACATCATAGCACGTTTTGGTGTCCCTCAAGCTATCCTGACATACCATGGATCACATTTTCATCATCACATGACGGCAAAGTTGACTGCTCAGTTCGGCCTTCGACATGATATATCAACTTCTTATTATCCATAAGCCTATTTTCATGTTGAAGCAATCAACAAAATTTTGATTGTTATGCTTCAACGTACTATTGGGAAGCACAGAAACAATTGGAATTTAATGTTATTCTCAGCTCTTTTGGCTGACATAACTTCTACTAAGACGACCACTGGACTCACTCCATTCCAAATAGTGTATGGTTTAGAGGAAACTATTCCAATCAATTGTGAAATCCCTTTGCTAAAGCTAGCTATTGAACTTCTTCTGAATACCTCACCTGAAGAGGAGTGACTACTGTATCTTGAGAGATGTGAAGAGACTCACCACATTTTCTTGATGGTCATCGAGCCTGTAATAAGGAGATACCCGTAGAAAGTAACCGCACATGCTTCTCATTATCTTGTTTTCTAGCATGAGACCATTTGTGTAAAAGGAACTTTTTTAATTCTTCATGAGGAATGATTAACAACTTCTTACTCTCAAGTGAGCCCCACCATATGGCAACCTTGTCTTCCAAAATATTCCATAAAGATTTCCAATCTTTTGGCCATAATGAATTTTGTCTTTCTATGACTTTTTCAATATTAGGACCATTATATTTCCCTATAAAAAATTCCTTGCTAGAAGCGATGAAGACGGTTTTGAAAAAAAAATCACTTACTTTGGAAAAAAATTTAAAATTGACACAACTAGATCAATATTGCTTAGAATCCTTCTTATAACCTATTTTTGGAATTGGAACAACCATTTTGCATCTTTCCATGCGATAGAAATTCCCATCTAGGCACTCAGGAATTTGAGATTTGCATTGCAACTTTCCCCTCATCACAAAAAATTCTAAAAAATAAGCTGATTTTAAATCAGCGATATCTCCCTCATGTGGAATCTGATTTGACCGATTTTTTTTTTTCATAATTTTTCAATATGATATCAGATATGAAAATAGTTTCTCGAAATTCCCCTCAAAACCTACAAAAATCAGGAATTTTCGTGAGAAAAAAATTCTGCAACACAACTGATTTTTAAATGAGCGATATCTTCCCCATCCAAACTCTGGTTCCATCTCTTAAATTAGAATTAAAAACCCACTTTATATTCAAGTCTCATTTATCTTTTTTGTGACCTATTAGCCTCACTGGCAAAAGGCCCAAAATTGGATCCATATATGCTCTTAAAGTTTCCAAATTTGCTTAAAATCATCCCAAGGGATCTAAAAATGCTCTTGAAATATTCACCATTTGCTCAAAATCATTCAAAGGTCAAAATCAGTGCAAGAGGAGAGCCCTTGGAAGGGTCGAAATACACTATCGAGAGGCAAAAAACACTTGAAAAACCATGAAAAAACCAAAATCGCAAGTTTAAACATTGAAAGAATAGCAGCTGTTAGATCTGACCGATCCACGAACGAGATCTAAGTGGCTAATCACAATTGGCGCTGCAGAGAGGACAACTTAAAGAAGGGGCGTAGGACACCGCTCATCAGTGATCTCCGATGATCAGATCGGCGGGTCGCATTAGCGAGGTATCAACAATTTAAGAAACGGCCCTGGGCATGAGCGATAAGCGATTGTGATTGGATTGCATCGCTATATCGCAATGGAATAGCACCAAGGGGTGAGGCCTATGAAAAGTATATGGGCGATGCGATAAATGGACTCGAGGGTTATATATACTATATTTGATAATATTTTAGGTCTGCCGGTAGGACGGTATTAATAAATTTTCAATGTATTTTGTTATATAAGAAAATACAAAAGGAACATAGGGTAGTCCCGATAGCGATGAAGCCCTTACCCGAAAGGGTCCTAGAAGTGAAGTATATAAAATTTGAGATCTATGGAAAGCCATTTTTAATGTATTTTAGATATTTTCAATATAAAGGGAAAATCACAAAATTCGTAGGATTTCGGGAAATCCAAAGGCGATAAGTGGTTTAGGCCAAGCCCCGCCCCATGCCATACAATACGCCACATGTCGAGGATGAGGAGAGAGAAAACCACCCTCATAGGTCTGTTAACTCCAGTACAAAAGAGCCGCCCGAAATGGATCATCACTATTGGATCTAGAACTCCTAGATCAACGGTGGAGATGTGATATCACCCCAAAGGTGGACTCGATCGATATATATCCCAATTTTGAGGACTTTTGGAGTTTGAAAAGGACAGAGAGGGGTGGGATTTCTCCATATTGCTTTGTTTTATGTTTAAAACAGAAACAATACGACAACATTGTTATGTATTTATAGAAATCATCCATTGCTAACATTTGAAAGGGTACAACACAACACAGCATTCCCAACACAACCACAACAACGGAGATCATGGAGTAGACATCGCAGCTAGCCTGAAACATAAATTTCATGCACATCTACAGTGCAACACAGCCTGAAACATAATCTGTCATAAGGCATCAACAACGCACCTTATCCAAAACCAACAAGTGATCATGGATCATGTCTAGCATGAGAGAGCTCCTAGACAGTGCATCAAACTACCAAAAGGTGGTTATTCCTCTATCAGAAGGAGAAAACCTCCAAGCCATGGTTGCCTATTTAGTGAATCAAACAATTAAGGGATAGAGAGAACAGATTAAGGCTTTGAGCCTTTGAGAGCTCAGGAACATGGTAAAAGGCCTATAAAAGGGTGAAAACTAAATGTAGTAGGGGTTCAACTTCTGGAGATTGTTGCTACTTTGTTCCTTCAATATTCTCATTTTCATTCTAGCAATATAAGCTTCTTCTGGTATTATATGTTCAATGTCCATTTTCTTTGTTGTTCTATGTTTGCACTTGAATAGGTTATTTATGTTTTCTGCTCTATCTAATGTGAGATAACTGTCATCTTATCTCTAAATTGATAAATTAGATTTTCAAGTTTCATTTACTTCTTGTAGCTGGCCATTCATATGTGTTTATGTATGCAATCTGGTGGTACAGTCAGTATTCTCCATCTATCAATTAAATCTATAAACTATTGAGCATTAGTAGTCCAAAGCCTTGTATTGTTCAGGGTGTTCATGCATGTCTTGAGTGAAAATAGAGCTAAAATGGTTATCTGACTTGATCCAAACCATCATCCATTCCAATAGTTCTCAGAACAATATTGAAGATTATATGTTACCCAGCATCTCTGAGCTGCAACCTAGGAGAGTTTCTTGGAGAGAGAACATAATTGTTGTTGTTGCGAGTGAGAGGAAACTAAATCTCATCTTCCGTGGGAAATGACATAGATCCATATTTGATGATAGAAAAATTCTGAGCACTTTTTTGGTTGTAATCATCTATCTGTCGACTCTACTAGAGGCTAAACATCTTGGCAACTCTACTTCATAGTTCTGGCTCAGTTTGTGAGGCATACTCTAAGAAATCTTCTAAAATAACAAGTTGACCGAGTACTTGAACCTAAAAATATCATCAAAGAGAGAAAGGTATTGTAGAAAGGACCATCATGTTCAGGTAAACCTAAAAAATCTCCTATATCTCTTCAAGAAAGTCTTGTAATAGAACAAATACATGTTGAGAGTATAGCATCTAATACTAGCAGTGAAGAAAAACTCTTACAGATTCATAAGGCTACTTATTCTTTAGGTTCTCCTTTTGTTGTAAGCCCAAAGGAAACCTCACCTTCTATCCATCGTACTCCTTTAGTATTATCAGTCACTCCTCAACCCTCCATGATTCAGACTGCCACTACTCTTTTAGCCACCATAGCCATGGCAGGTCTACAAGCACCTACCAAAATGGAAAAAATCATAGCTGCTAGGTATGGAACTCTAGTATTGCCCACTCCTTTAGATGCCACGCCTCTTCGAGAATATCATAAATGTAGGCCTAAGTTCACTTGGAATGAAGGTGTTACTATTGAAGAACATCTTGAGTCATTCTATAACTATGCCGATAACCTCGACATTAGTGAAGATGATGTATGGATGAGAGTATTTGTCGAAAGCCTAGATGGAGAGGCTAGAAAATGGTTCAGAGAACTAACCCCAAGATCTATAGCAAATATTAAGGCTTTAGATGATGCATTTCTAAAGAATTGGGGGGAAAAGAAGGATATCCTCTACTACCACACTGAGTTTGGCAACTCAAAGAGAGAAAATGGTGTGTTGTTGTCTGATTTTAATAAGAGGTTTAGCCGTATGTATAGCAAGATACGAGCTGAAGTAAAACCCACTACTACCTCTACTAAACTCACTTATGCCAATGCTTTCGCTTCTGACTTCTCCCTACTATTGAAGGAGAGGCAATGTGCTACTTTAGCTAACATGTAGGATGCATCCTTGGAAGTGGAATCAAACTTCATTGCTGCAGAAAAGCTCAACGCAAATGTTGATAGAAGAAGATAGATGGGAGAGCCTTCATCATCCTCTGATCCTAAGATAGATAAAATGACCAAAATGATAGAGTCATTAGCCTCTAAAATCTTCAAATTAAAGGTTGAGTAGCACCCCGGGAAAGGGAGAGTTCCTAAAACCTTTGCTCCTAGAAATCCAAATCCAAATCCATATAGAATAACTAATTAGCAGTTACAGATTTTGCAAAGAAGTAAAGATGCCAATTAAGACCAAACGGTGAAGGCCCCTTTTCAAAATGCAGTCATGGAAGAAGAGAAGTTTAAAGAAGATGATGAGATCCATTGTCTAGAAGACAAAGGAAATGCTTCCTTTTTGACCTCAGCTGCTTATGAAAAGTCATTGTTCAATGACAAAATTAGCCAAGAATGGTATGGTGAAGCTATTCTACAAATTGAAGATCAGCAAAGATATAATCTGAGGTCAAAGATGAATAAGCCCAAGGAAGCTCCTATTCGAAGAGTTGTTGTCCCTGCAGTACAACAAGCTAATAAGCAAAAGAAACCAGAAGTTGATCCCATCATCCTCAAAGCTCCATCTCATGAGGTAAGAGGCCTTGAAAAGTCTCCTTCTCCTTTCATTTTTCAATCAGAAATTCAGAAGCTAAGAATACCTATGCCCTTGATTGAACTAGTGAAGAATGAGTCCTTCAAAATATCCATCCTCGAGGCCCTTGAGCCTAAAGCCATCCAAGCCTCTAGTGACTATGTAAATCTACAAGATGACAAGCCAACTATTATTCTCAGCCCAATGATTGAAAATTGTGAAGATAGCTCCCCATCATTCTATGTCTCTCTAACTATTCATCAAAAAATCCTTCACAACTGCCTTTTGGACATTGGAGCTAGCCATAATCTAATGCCCAAGGCTGTCATGGATGAGTTGGGTCTTGATATCACCAAACCTTATCATGACCTATTTTCTTTTGACTCTAGAAAACTGAAATGCCTGGGATTAATCAAGGACCTAGCCATCACTTTGTCTTAGCTGCCCATGAATAGCATGATGATGGATATTGTGGTAGCAGATGTACCCCCCAAGTTTGGCATGTTACTTTCCAGAGGTTGGATCAAGATATTAGGTGGATCATTACAAAATGATCTATCCTATGCTACTGTCGCAGTCTTCGGAGGTGAGAGAAAGAGATTACACACAGAAGCTCAGTTGGCTTATATCATCAGTGATGAGAAGAATTCCACTAATCATCCCATCTATGTTGTTGACAATGATTTTGGATTATGTATTCGTCATATTGAAAAATCCCAGTTGGTCTCCACACAGCTTATAAAACCAGTTTGCCATATCGTTGAGGAAGAAGGCCCATGGATTTGGGACATGTTCTTTGATGGGGCTTGCTCTAACGAAGCTGCATGGGCAGGTGTAGTCCTTGTGTCCCCCACACAAGAATACATTCATTTATCTTTCAAATTAACCTTTGAGGTCACAAATAACATAGCAGAGTATGAAGCTTTGGTTCTGGGCTTAAGCGCTGCTAAAGAAATGGGTATCAAAGGCCTGAAAGTGTTTGGAGATGCAAACCTCATCATTCAGCAAGTCAATAAAGTATTTCAAGAAAAGCATCCAAGACTGAAAGCATACAGAGATGAGGTATGGAGGCTTAAGGGTTGTTTTAATGATTTCAACATTTCTTATATTCCGAGAATGAAGAGTGATCTTGCCGACTCCCTTGCTACGTCTCCTATCACTTTTATTTCTCCTTTGCCTCCTAATTTGACGTATGAAGTTTAGGTAAGATATAGACAGTCTCTACTTGACAATGTCAAATACTGGAGATTTTTTGAAGACGGTGAGGAAACTAATAGGTTTTTACAAGTCGTTGAGAAATTTTCTGAAACGCACATCGACCAAGAAAATGAAACCATGGAAAAATGCAACCAGTCCAAGCTAAAGGATGAGATGGACCGAGGAGGCATTGTCCAATTACCTAGTCATCATATTCTAAAAGGATTGGTGCCTCTAGAGAAGTTGTTCAATCATAACGATGTCCCTTATAAGCTTGCCAAGACAGAAAATGTGTCTGTTGTTTGTAAACATAATATAGGGATCCCACCCCGTCCGCAATTCATCAATCTATCCACTCATTTGTGTTCCACCTAGAATTATGAGGATTGCACCCTAATAAAGAAATTTGCTGATATTCTTGCCTCGGAATACTGTGATCTTAAAGATTATGACACAAAGATCATTCAGCATAAGATTCGACTGGAGAAGAACACCACCCCTTTTAAGCAAAAATTAAGACCTATGAGCTCTTTCTTCTTGCCTTTGATTGACAAAGAGATCAAGAAGCTGTTGGATGCCAAAATCATAGTTCCTTGAAGGTATTGAAAGTGGATAGCTAACCTTGTGGTAGTAAGAAAGAAAAATGGAGAGATCAGGCTCTGTGTTGACTTCAGAAATATGAACAAGTGCTCTAAAAATGATAACTACCCCCTCCCTGAGATGGAACACTTGCTGCAAAGCGTTTTAGGGGCCCGAGTAATGTATTTCTTAGACGGATTTTTAGGTTACAATCAAGTTGTTGTGCATCCAGAAGATCAGGAAAGGACCGACTTCACTACTCCTTGGGGCACTTTCATGTACTCCAAGATGCCTTTCGGATTGATGAATGTTGGGGCTAGTTTTCAAAGGGCCATGGACATAGCCTTTGTGAGAGAGAAGGACAAGTTTGTCCTTATTTATCTTGACGACATAATAGTCTTCTCTAGCAGTCACAAAGACCATTTGTAGCATTTGAAGAAGGTCTTCCTAAAGTGTAGACAGTTTGGAATTTCAGTGAACCTGAAGAAGTCACAATTTACTCTAGAAGAAGGCAAGCTTCTGGGACATATTGTTTCTGCAGAAGGTGTGAAGATTGATCCAACAAGAGTTCAAGAAATTCAGACATTGTCCATCCCAAGGTCAAAAAGGTACATTCAATCCTTCCTGGGTAAGATTAACTTTGTAAGGAGGTTCATTCCAAACTTTGCAAAGTTAGTAAAGCACATCACTTCCATGCTGAAGAAAGGATCAAAAATAAAATGGACAGATGCTTCAAGAAGCTCTTTTGAAGCCATCAAGCAAGCTATCATGGAAGCTCCCATTGTAATAAGCCCAAATTACACTAAGGATTTTTGTATCTTCTCTTTTGCCTCTTATGATACACTTGCAGCAGTTTTGCTGTAGAAAAATGATGAAGGCATGGAGCACCCCATGGCGTTTTTCAAAAAAACTCTAAGGGATGCTAAACTAAGGTATGACTTTATTGAAAAACAAGCTTATGGTCTCAAAAAACCTTTAAATGCATTCAGAATTTATATTTTTCATTTCCAAAGTGGTTGCATATGTATGTTCGGCCTCAGTAAAGGATGTCTTAACTCACCCAGATATTGATGGAAAGAGAGCTAAATGGATTGCAAAATTCATAGAGTTTAACATAGAGGTGAAGCCCACTAAGCTTGTCAAAGGCCAGGGCTTGGCTAAAGTTATGGTTGAAGAAAATTGTAGCTTGTTAAAAATAAATTGCATGGGTCTAAATTCAGATGATGAGCAGATAGAGGGAGCAGCAGAAGAAAAAAAGTAGAATCAGTCTCTGGTTGAAAACCTAGCCACCTTTGAATGGTATTACATCACAGTTCATTTTTTGCAAAAGCTAGAAGTCCCTTCAGGGCTTAGCTCAAGTCAAGCGTGAGCCATTAAACTCCGATGAGCTAAATTATGCATAAATAAAAATATGCTTTATTGGAAATACCCATCGGGAATCCTCTTGGGATGTCTACATAAAGAACAAGTTGTGGAAGTCATACACCAGTTCCATTCTAGCATCTGTGGAGGGCATCATTATTGGAGGACCACAACTCACAAAATTGTGAGGGCTAGGTATTATTGGCCTACTCTATTCTGTGATGTGTTTTCTTTTGTGAAATCTTGTGACAAGTGTGAGAGGTTTGCAGGAAGACAACAGCTAAAATCTATGCCCTTGAAGTCAATACATGTCAATGGTCCCTTTCAGTAGTGGGGCATGGACTTTATAGGTGAGATCAACCCACATTCCAGTGGTCAACACAAATGGATCTTAGTAGCCAATGATTATTTCACCAAGTGGACTGAGGCTATACCCACTAAGAATGCCAATCATCAAGTTGTCATAAAGTTCTTGAATGAGAATATTTTCACAAGAATTTGTTTCCCAACCAAACTAGTCACTGATAATGTAGTAGCTTTCAAGGAAAAAGAATTGGTGGACATGTCTGAATCCATGGGCATTCAAGTGGTGCATTCTACCTCATATTATCCTCAAGGCAATGGCCTGGCAAAATCATCTAACAAGAGTCTGGTAAGGGTAATCAAAAAATTGTTAGAGGACAAAGAAAAGAGCTGGCATTCCAAGTTGAAGTTTGCACTATGGGCTAATAGAGTTACCATAAAAAATTCCATAGGGAATTCTCCATTTAAACTGGTTTATGGCACTGATGTTGTTTTCCCTATCCAACTGGTTCTCCCTGTGGCTAAACTCTTGCAAGAAGAACAAGATGAAGAGAATTACATGGTAAGAAGAATGAATAACCTGGTTGAACTATAGCAGATCAGAGAGTAGCTAGTCGAGAAGTCAAAGGCTCATCAAAAGACAATCAAAGAAACCTTTGATAGGAAGGCAAAAGTGGAAAATTTCCAAGTTGGTGATTGGGTGCTTAAATGGGATGCATTTAAGGAGAAGAAAGATAATCATGGCAAGTTTCGCTCTTTATGGATAGGTCCTTTTGTCATCGCTCAAGTTTAGCAGAAAAATACATTCATTCTGCACAGTCTAGAAGGAGGAGATACTTTTGGCAGCCGAGTAAATGGGCGCTAATTGAAACTTTATTTCGTTTAAGGCTTTAAATCCTTGTTATTGTAAACATGTTTTTTCTAGTTTTTATTTTTCATTACAAAATGGACAACATGCCCAATGGAACACTTGGAGGAAGACTTGATTTTGTTTTTGCAGGAAAGGCATTTATCTGTGATCCTTGAAACCTCACAGGGAGGATTTCAGCACCAGAAGGAGCCAGTGTTAGCCTCGCGAGCAAAAGGCTCAAAATTGAATCCATATATGTTCTTAAAGTTTCCAAATTTACTTAAAATCATCCCAAGGGATCTAAAAATGCTCTTGAAATCTTCAACATTTGCTTAAAATCATCTAAAGGTTAAAATCAACGCAAGAGGAGAGCCCTTGGAGGGGCAGAAATACACTATCCGGAGGAAAAAAGCACTTGAAAAACCATGAAAAAGCCAAAATCAGAAGCTTAAACATTGAAAGAACAACAACCATTAGATCTGGCTAATCAATGACCCAGATCTAAGTGGCTAATCGCAATCGGCACTACAAAGAGGATGACTTAAAGAAGGGGCGTAGGACACTACCGATTAGTGATCTCCGATGATCAGATTAGCGGGTCACATTGGCGAGGTGTCAACGATTTAGGAAAGGGCCCTAGGCATGAGTGATAAGGGATTGTGATCGGATTTCATCGCTATATCCCTATGGAGTAGCACCAACCAGTGGGGCCTATGCACAAGTATATGGGTGATGTGATAATCGGACCTGACGGTTATATATACAATATTTGATAATATTTTAGGTCCATGGGTACGACGATTTTAATACATTTTTAATGTATTTCGTAATATAACGAAATACAAAGGAACATAGGGCAGTGCGGATAATGATGAGCCCGAACCTGAAACGGTCCAGGAAGTGAAATATATAAAATTTGAGATCTGTGGAAAGCCATCTTTAATGTATTTCACATATTTTCGATATAAAGGGAAAGTCGCAAAACTGGAAGGATTTCGGGAAAGCCAAAGGTGATAAGTGGTTTAGGCCAAGCCCCTACTGATGCCATATAGCGACCGCCATGCGTGAAGGACAAGGAGAGAGAAAACCACCCTCATCGGGCGCTTAACTACAGTACAAAGGAGCCGCCTGAAATGGATCATCACCATTGGATCTAGAACTCCCACATCAATAGTGGAGATGTCATATCACCCAAAAGGCAAACCTGATGGACATATATCCCATTTTTGAGGTCTTTTGAAGTTCGAAAAGGACAAAGAGGGGCGGGACTTCTCCATATTGTTGTGTTTTCTGTTTAAAACAGAAACAGTACGGCAGTGTTGTTCTGTATTTACAGAAAGCATGCATTGCTAACATTTTAAAGGGCACAACGCAACAAAGAATGCCGGACACAACCACAACAATAGAGATCATGGATTAGACAATGTAACTAGCCCAAAACAAAAATATCATGGGCACCTACAATGCAACACAACCTGTAGCAGAATCTGTCATGAGGCATCAACAACATAGCTTATCCAAAACCAACAAGTGATCATGGAGCATCTCTGGCATGAGAGAGCTCCTAGACAACGCATCAAACTACCTAAAGGTGGTTATTCCTCTGTGAATCAAACAGTTAAGGGATAGAGAGGACAGATTAAGACTATGAGCCTTTGAGAGCTTAACATCATGGTAAAAGGCCTATAAAAGGATGAAAACTAAATGTAGCAAGGGTTCAACTTCTCGAGATTGTTGCTACTTTGTTCCTTCAAGTTTTTCATCTTCATTCTCGCAATATAAGCTTATTTTGCTATTATATGTTCAATTTCCATTTTCTCTGCTATTGTACGCTTGCA
This sequence comes from Pinus taeda, assembly GCA_000404065.3. Classification (NCBI taxonomy): domain Eukaryota; kingdom Viridiplantae; phylum Streptophyta; class Pinopsida; order Pinales; family Pinaceae; genus Pinus; species Pinus taeda. Next base: position 20,456 of record APFE031488837.1, read on the forward strand.
CTTGAATAGGTTATTCATGTTTTTTGTTGTATCTAATGCCAAATAACTGTCATCTTATCTCTGCATTCATAAATTAGATTTGCAAGTTTCATTTACTACATGTAGCTGGCCATTCATATGTATTTATGTATGCAATCTCCTCGTACAATTAGTATTCTCCATCTACCCATTAAATCAATAAACTATTGAGCATTAACAGTCCAAAGCCTTGTATTGTTGAGGGTGTTCATGCATGTCTTGAGTGAGAACAAAGCTGAAATGGTTATCTCACTTGATCCAAACCATCATCCATTCCAATAGTTCTCAGAACAATATTGAATATTATATGTTACAATGCATCTCCGAGCTGCAACCTACACGAGAGTTTCCTCTAGAGATAACATGACCATCTAAATGTAAATATGTTATTTTCATATATTACTTATGTTTATAATGTCATTAATCACTAGTCAAATTTGTGGTTAATATTCAAAACATTATTTATGTGTAATTCCCTAGGTGATAAGATCATTTTATGATCCTCCTTGGGGTCATGTAAGTTTATGGTAAAAAATCAAGGTTAAAAGTATTTTATTTTGAATTTATTAATTAATTAACATCTTGTCTAATTTTTTTAAGTTTTGATTTTTGTGCTGAAATTGTAATAATTGTTTAGAATGACTTTTTAAGATATAAATGGATTCATCCCTTTAAGAAACCCTAACGAGGATACAACTCACACATGATTCTAAGGAATTTTTGTTAAATTTTAAAATATATTACTTAAAAAATAAGGGAAAAAATTATAACAGAAGATTGGTGAAAGGAAAAATTATTAGAATGAACCTTAAAACTTTAAAAAGAGTTTTAAGCCTTATTTTATTATTTTATATTATTATTAAAATAATTTTTTAATAAGTAATCACCATTTTTGAGAAAACTTGAACCTCATATATAGTTGTCGCGAATATCAAGTATCTTTATCCTGAAATATAGTTAATAAAGTAATTATTTACCATATTTATTTATACCTTTATTACCATTCATAATACTGTAGAATCTAGTAAAGAACGTTAACTTTTCTCAATTATTATTTGAAATCCCCTATTAATTCCGGCAACGATATCTTAACATGAAACTATTACACTGTCCTCGTGGATTCATACTGCGGTTCGTAGCATATCCTCTGTTTTGAGTGATTTAAGCGCTGAGAATTAGGTTTTAATATCGTAGAGTGAGCTTTTGATTCCTCCACGGCGCTATGGATAGCGAAGAGAAAAACCTAGCGGGGACAAGCTCTGAACGTCCTTGCGGAAAAACGACCAAGCGGAATACGGAATCAGAGGCCGAGCAAGAGGGCTGTCCAGGTGATTTGCAGAAGCAACCTCATGAGGCTAAGAAAGAACGTTGGAGATTGGACGTGCCGAATGAGTGTAGACAACCATTATATGAACTCACTAAGGGCTTG
>APFE031488845.1:0-20264 GCA_000404065.3 Pinus taeda
CCCAACCTAGCATAGGGTCCAAAGCCAAAATTTTTCGGGGCGCTGCCCCGGACCCCATAAAGTGGGGTTACGGGTACACCTTAAACCCCTTGTTAACTATGTGGAAAGAATATAACACAACCCAACAAAAAAGAGAAGGAAAATAAAAGAAAAAAACTAAAAAGAAAAAAAGACAAATAAGGGTCTTAATAGATAAAGGAAAAACCTAAATGAGGCAGACACAAATGAAGAAAAAAGAGAAAAGATAATAAGAAGGTAAAGGCGAAATATAAATGATATGAAAAAAAACAGTAAAGGAATAATAAATATAATAAAATTACATAAATAAAATGATAGCAACACAAAAAAGAAAAAAGAAAAATAATAAATAAATAATTTATAAAACAAGCAAAAGTATAAATAATAGGAACACAAGGAGAAAAACAAAAAGGAAACATGAAAACAAGATAAGTGAAAAAAGGAAGGATAAATAGGTAGAATAAACAAACAAACAAAAACATTAAAAAAGAATAACCAAAGAGATTGGAATAGGAAGGACATTTAATCAGTTACTTGGGTTTCCATTCATCATCACACTTGATATATTCAGGACGTTTTTCAATTTTGATGGCTTCCTTATTTTTTCTTACAGAATCACAGTTAATGTTGGCAAAGACCCTAGTATCCTCAATGAAAATTGATGCTTTGTTTTGTTTGTGTGATAGACGAATGTTGAGGAACAAGTATGATTGATATTGTTGGGATGTTTTTCAATTTTTATGACTTCCCTATTTTTTCTTATAGAATAGTGGTTGATGTTGGCTAATACTCCTAGTATCTGAAATGCAAAGTGGTGCTTTATTTTGTTTGATTGATAGACTAATGTTAAGGAATGATTATGGTTTTGTTTTAGGTTTGGAACATGTTCTTTAATCCTGATTTTTATGGAATGACCAATCTCTCCAATGTAACCCTTACCATGCAAGCACAAATCCTTCCTTTTTTTGGATTAGTTGAATCTTTAACAGTTCTTAAGGAGTTTTTTATGATAATTAAAGGTTTAGCTGTAGCATAAATATTAATTTTTAAGGATCTTTACAATCTTGTCCATTGTTCCATGGAAGTAAGGAAGGAAATCCTTTGGTAAAATTTGGGCATCTTCATGATTATGTTGTTCTCTAGAAGCATCATGAAAAGCCTTTGATATTTGTTGATTCTTGTAACCATTTTTGTTCAAAACCTTACATAGATGACATTTTTCTTCTTCCAAATGTTCATCATTAGATATATTGAGGGCTCTAGTTGTAAGTTTTTTAAGGACTCCCAAATTCTGTGTTGAGTGGTGATAGGAATTAGCATGATTTTTTTTTTTTTTTTTTTTTTTTTTTTTAATGTTTATATTTTCCCTAAAAGCCTTATGTTTTCCTAATTGTTCCATTGGGGATTTTAATTGTTAATACATACAAGTACGAATTATTGTCATTTTTTTGACCTTCATTATGATTTGGATGTGACTAGATTTGAGGTGTTTTATGAATTTCAATAAATTTCCATATCCACGAGGCCAAATGATAAATGTATCATTAATAAATTTGTTCCAACATTTTGGTTTCAAGGAAAGGAGCTAAAGACATTTTTCTGAAATTGTTCCATAAAAATATTCACCACAATAGGGGATAAGGGACACCACATTCTCACTCTACATGTTTGTTCATAAATATCATCGTGAAAACTAAATAATGTAGATTTCAAGTAAACATCAACAAGTTCAACAATGCATTATTCTGGTATGATTTTGACTACTTGTACTGTTTCGTCTATTGTAATCTTGGTAAAAAGAGAAACCACATCAAAGCTTACAAGGATATCTTCAGGTTCCACCTTATCATTCTTAATGTGTTTGACCAAGAATGTAGTCTTTGATAAATGAATTAGTTTTAGCAACTAGGGGTTTGATTTTATTTACCATATATTTGTTGATGTTGTATGTAGGTCCCCCAATTGTGTTCAGTATAGACCTAAGAGGAGATCCATCTTTGTGAATTTTCAGAATGCCTTAAATTCTAGGAGTCAAGGGAGAGTTAATGACTGAGTTGTTCTTAATTTCCTCATATAGATTGGATTTACAGATGGCATTGGTTACTTCTTTGGAGACTATATTAAGAGGGTGACATTTTAACATTCAAATAGGTTAATAAGGGGGTGATTTTCCATGAGAACTTGAGGTTTCCCCCTTCTGTGAGAAATCAATAGTTCACATCTCTTGTATAATTTTGCATGTGACTTAAGTAGAGAGGTCATATTTTTACATGATTCTCCAAGGCTTAAATTCTCCATAAGAGGTAGATGAATGCATTTGCTGTGATGTTTTCAATTTCATAGGATTTAGAGATCCTATTATTCCATTACCAAGTCCACTTTCATTCACCTATGAGAGATCAATAATCCACATCTTTGGTGTCATTTGTAAGAGGATTGAGTATGGGGGTGTTATTTCTCCAAACAATTGAGGTTAACTTGTTTAAGTGAGATCAATGTTCCTCCACATCTCTTGCAACAATTTCAACTCTATGCAATGGGAGGTACCCATTTTACTATGAACAACTATTTCTCATTTCATTAGGGACATATAGATGGCCTAGAATGTGTTGATGAGGCGGGGTTTGCATGCATTCTCCTCATAGTGTAAAAGAAGGTAGTTAGGGCTAAGGAAAGAGAGTACCACTATCCCAACACCCAATGAAAGCATGCCCATTAGAAGGACTTGGGGTCACAATATGGCTTGAGGCCATAGAAAGACTTCTAGGAGTTTCATACAAGGGTCATTAGGCTTAATTAGTTAATGCGTATGATTTATGTATGACAATTAGCCTATGTAAGAAAAACCAACCCAAAAGTATGAGGAGAAGGTCATGCAAGTGGATTTAGTCCACATGAAATGTGAAGATACCTAAAATGGCTTCATGCATTTAATGAAAAAATATGAAGGTACTCAAAGTAATTCATGAAAATAGTGAAAATATAATATATGATAGTCATAGTTTCTAAAAGCAATAGAAAATGATTCAAATCAACCATATGGGTATGAGTCAACCTATCTTAACCCCATCAATGTTCTCAGGAATTTGAAAACCCTCATGAAAAAAATTCCTTATCTCATTGTTAACAAGTGGGAAATGTAAGGGAATTAATGTATCAAGACATATACCATGAAAGGACGGAGAGATTGGTAGGACAGCCAAAAAAATATGAAACAAAGTATGGAAGTTGACGTCGAGACTGAAAAGATTGATACTAAACTAATAATAACAAGAATTACCTTGAAACTATAGTGTTGTGTCTCTCCATGAGTCTCTCCATGTCTAGGCTCGACACCAATATAATTGAATCTACAAAGCTCCACTTTTAGCTCACAGACATGACTTATACCCATGAACAAGGACATAACTTCCGGAAGGGACACCTCTAGCTGGCCACCCAAAACATAATGACCTTCTATAATGCCATGTAATAAGAAATCAATTAATAAATATTAATAATGAAATAATATAATATTAATAAAAACAACAATAATAATAAAGAAAATATAATTAATAAGAAAATAATAATCAAATAAAAATGAAGATAATATAGTAAATAAATAATAAAATTGAAGTTTCTTAAATTAAATATATAAAAAATAATAATAATATTAAAGTTAACAATAAGGAATAAAATAAGCCAGAGTTAAATTAAGAAAAATATTGAGTAAAATAAATAAAAGTTAAGGCATGTTGACACATGGATTGTGTGCACGTAGATCCCTTCCAATCCCCTTCCATTTTTGGAACAATTTGTTCTATTTAATGGATGAATAAGGAGATGAGAAGCATTCATTCTTTCTAGAGGAGAATGTTACAAGACAAAGAATTCACTGGCAGTAGTAATTGATTTAGGGTTCAGGGGTGGCTAGTTGTAGAAACAAATTGTGGAGCTGAGCCTACTGTTGGGTGTAGAGTCATCCCCAAAAGTTTGTTGCGGTCAACAGGATTTGAGCAACGTTACAACTCCAAAATCACTAGTAATATATGTCGTCGTTGCTAGTAATTCTTCTCTCCTAGTGATTTAGAAATTCTAAGCCAAATAATTGAATAGTTTTTGTATTAATTATTAATCACATAAATAGATGAAATTAATTTGCATATTTAATTCAAATTCATTACTCATAGTATTAGAGAAAATTCCAACTCTAGAGACTTATAAACCCTTATATAATTATATAAAAACAATATTTGCATTCATGTTTAGTTGGGAAAATTACCTTGTGCTTGTGAAATTTAGAAACCAAATGTTTATATATATATATAACAAACAAACAAAATTGAAGAATTAAATGTTGTACTTCAATAAAAGATAATCAATTAATTATGTAACTTTGTAATATATGTAAATGAAGGGTAGAATTAATTAACAAAAATATGTTATATTTTTAATATTTGAGAGATAAGGTATTAAAATTAATATAGTATTTTAGTTAAATAAATAATGTTATGTTTATAGGTAATAAATTGAGATTTAGTACAAAGTTTTAAACATAAATCAATAAATAGATTATTATTATTATTTTGAGTTCATTAACTTTGTATAGTTATAGGTTCTTCCTTATGCACCGAGTCAATATCCTATTTTAAATTGTTATTTGCACCAATGTCATTGTTAGTAGAGACTATGAATAAGGCTAGACGTGCATAACTAAGAGAGCTTAAAAGGATATGAAGCTTGGAACCATATCCTATTCATGCATCAATGTAAGAAATTTCATTAAGATTGATTAATGGATATATGAATGCAAGGATTAAGACCATGTTTAAATACATTGACTTTATTAGATGCCTTAAATTCATTTTCACTTAGATATTGTCTTAATGACCTATTTAATAGTTTGGGTTGATTTAGGGTAGCACCTAAAATGAGTCTAAGTATTAAAGTATAAGAACATTTCTTCACCATGGAAAAATAACCACTAATAAGGATATTTCTATAAATAGTCTAAAATATTATTTATTTACTTTTCTTCAGAAGGAATTCTAATAAAATCGCTAAAATAAGTATTTCAAAAATATTATGTTGAAGGGAAAATAAAAGTTTACATCGATATGAGAGTCGTAGTTTGTCCAAAGAATACCTTGTGATATGTGAAGTATTCGTACTCTTACACCAAGGTAAATAAAAATGGATGTTATAACTAAACAAGCAATTGTGTGAATTTATGGGATGGATTCATGGTAAATATTTATTTATGAGTAGTTAAGTTCATATGGAAAGGTTACTTGGTCAACCTTTCCTCGAGGATGTTGTCTCTGCGAAAGGTAATAAAACCATTACCATGCAGAGTATAAGAAGGCCATTAGATATGAAGTAATATGCAATCACATTCTATGCTAAGTTGGTTGAAGTAATATATGAGAAATTAAACACTACATTAGTTATTAATGCAAGATGTGAAGAAATTATAAGTGGTCAAATTGAGACAATAGTAATACAATTCATTGATAGTATGCAACTAAGTTGGATGGACAATAAATATATTATTAGAATAATTTGATGGAATATTAAATATAAACTTAGACAACAATTTTAACAAAGGAAGGAAAGTTTCTAAGTTGATTCTAATATTAGCAATGTAGAATTGATAAAGTTACCCTATGGAATAAAGGCAAAGACGGAACTTGTAACTTTTATAATGAAGATAATAAATGGTATCCCTTAGAACTATGCCAAACATATAATGAGGGGATGAATTGAAATGAGTAATAGATATATACTTAAGGTGAGTGAGTGGAGATTTCACAAACAAGTAGAAGAAGTCAACCAAAGTAATAGCTTATCATAAAACATGATTGAAAATTTGGATTTATGAATGATCAGGATAAAATAATTTATCACTCTTGAGGTATCCCATGAATAAATATCCTTGTGGAACATGGTTGTGGAATGATAGAATTATTTTCATATATAAAACAATAAGGATAAATGTAAACTCTAAATAAATATTATGCCTACCAAGAAGGAAATATATCCAATCAACTAATGAAGCTAAATGATCATGATCATTTTTAGAATTATATAAAATATGAGGACATTAGATTGCAAAGGTAATCAAATACTGAGTGCTTGTATGATGGGAACGAGGAAGAGAAAAATTACGAAGATTTTGTAAGAAGAAAAAGGGAAAATACATTAGCATAAAGGTAGTATTTCATAGTAAGTCCAAGATTAGTGATCAACAAGAAGGGTGTTGATGTGAATAAAAATAATATGACGATTGGAGTAGCTAATTAAAGCTCATATAATTTTTTTAAGGTGTATAATATCAAAAATGTAAAGATGGGAAATTATGAACTAGAACACTCATATTGGTATAATATGGCAAGTGATAATCTAAGAAAATGTATACATGATTAAGGATAACAACTACCTTTCGACAAAGGAAATAAACTATGTATAATAATGAGCAAGCACCTAACATGAATTGTAAGAAGTGAGAATCACTTAATACCAGGGTATTTGACTTATCTACACTTATTGTTTCATGATGGATTGACGATCTAATGAGACTTCATATAAAACAACTTATCAAGTTTGTGCCATTAGTATTGAAAGAAGTTATTGTCAAGAAAATTAGGCATAAAAATATATTTTATGATGATAATGGTAGTTTTGATTCCAAGCACTTCAAATTCTAAATTAAAGATGATATTTGACAAGTCAAAAGTTAAGGGGAAGAATTCTAGTCCAACTTGAATAAAGGTGAATATATGATAAAAGAGATCAAGTGATATTGAGATGGGAAATTTATGAGATAAGTAAATCATTTTTTAGTGAACAACAATAATGATAAAGTGATGGATAAATCCAAAAGGATCAAGCATCCCATGTGCAAGTGGATTAAGTTTGATAGAATATTTAAACAATGATGACCTAATGTTTGTGTGCCATTGAGTAGAATGGTACTAGAATGTATAAGCAAAATATGTATAATGATATAGGAATTTTAATATTAATGATTTAAGGCTAATAATATCTTAATGATGAATTTCGCTGAATTTTCTTTGGGAAGGAAGAATATGTGACTAGAGATTAAGGATGAAGATGATGAGACTCATTTGGAAGTTAATGATGTACTTGAATGACTATACCCATTATGTAAATTGGAAACTTTCTAGTTGAAATTGTTATTGAAAAGTAATTGGTATCTTGATGAAAACATGACATTAATAGTATTGTTGAGATAGGCTAGATCCTAAATGGATGTTGAATAATATTATTTCATAGTTCATATTGATTGTTTAAACAAGCAAATGAAATTGATTGTTGTTGATGAATCGTGATAAGAATGCTTATGGTGAATTATTGCTCTATAGTTGATATGTATTGATATGATTCTCACATTTATGAAGTTATATTACGAGGTTATATTGACATGTGGTTCCATTTATTATGTGATGTCATGATTATCTTTGATGTTATAATTTATGATGATATTTCATGGTGTGAAGTCTGTCGTAATCGCATGCAGATTTTATGACATGCATGAGCATCTAGTTTTTGTTTTTACTGTTCATAATTTGATAACAATGATTTTATGTTCTCATGATGGAATAAAAGAGTTGGAATGCAAATTATTTTATTATGATGTTACAACTAATGCATTGGTCGCATGTGGAGATGTGGTGATTGAAAATAACTCCACAAATGGGCCTAGAGGAACGATTTATTTGATGATATCATGGGAGCCCATACCTGTGAGGAAAAATATGTAATACCAAATGGGCTAGGGACAGACTTGATCAACACTACATATGTCAGTGGTTATTTTTCCTTGTATAGCTCTTGATGGATAACTCTCGAGGGGATAAGGGACCATCATGAGGAGATTGAGTGATTGATATTGGATTGGGATGTTGAAGTCCAAAAGTGTGTGTAGGAATTCGATGCCTAGGGTTGTGCACCTTAATGAGTGTGGAAAAAGGACTTGAGATTCCTTGGGATTTCCCTAGTGTTGTGTAACTTTTGATGTCTGCTAGTATACTATTTTAGCATAGGGTGTAGGGAAAACATGAAGTAATAAATAAATAATATAATATAATAAAAAGTTAAACGATTAAACTTAACTTCAGGATGAAGTTCCTTAAGAGGGAGAGAATGTGATGTCCCATAATAATAAATCAATTAATAATAATAATAATAAATAATAATAAAATAATGTTAATATATAATAAATGAATAATAAATAAAAAATAAAAAATAAATAATAGCAATAATAATAATAAAGAGAAACATAATAATTATTATAATAAATAATAAATTGAAGTTCTAAATAAAAATTAACTATAAAAATAGTAAGAATAAGTAAAATTAACAAAAAGTGAAAAGAAATAAAATAAGAAAGAGTTAACTTAAGAAAAATTTTGAGTTAAGTAAAACTTAAGACAAAGAAATAAAAGTTGGCATGTTGACACATGGAATGTGTGCATGCAGATCCCTGTCCAATCCCCTTTCACTTTTGGAGCATTTTTTTCTATTTGATGGATGAATAGGGAGATGAGAAGCATTCATTCTTTCTAGAGGAGAATGTTGTGAGACAAAGGATTCTATCACAGTAATAGTTGATTGAAGGCTTGGAGGTGGTTAGTTGTAGAAGAATTTTGTGCAGCTGAGCCAACTTTTGGGTGGAAAGTCATCCCCAAAACTTTTTTTTGTTCAATAGGATCCAGTTTGTGTTACAACTCTAAAATCACTATTAAGGTATGTTGTCGCTACAAGTAAGTCTTATTTGCTAATGGTTTCGAAATTCTACACTAATTAGTTGAATAGTTTATGTGTTGATTATTAATAGCATAAATGGATGTAATTAGTTTGCATATTAATTTTAGGTCGTTACACCTTCCAAATACAATGAGGTTCCAAATATAGTAGTTGAAAAAAAAGAAAGAAAACTCCCTGAGAAAACCACAGAAGCCTAAGATATTCACAGACAACCTTCCATGCCATAGCTTCCACCATATAAAAGACCAATTTGAACCATCCTTCCACATCCTTTACTTCATCCACCATTATTTTGCATAATTCCTCCATTTTCCCATCAAATCCAAGGCATTTATACCAGAATAAAGATTTAATGTAATCTATCTCGTTTTCCTTCTAAAGTTTCTCTCAAATATCTATCAATCATCAAATATACCTCACACAACCTTGCGTCACCATTAACCAACCAAATTCACTGCCCTTCACATGCATCTCTCCACTTCGATGGCATACAATGCCCTTCATTTATTATGGTGGCTCTCATGTCAAGCCAAGGGCTCACATTGTGCTTTTGGGCACCCTCCATGGAGAAATAAGACTAATTATTTTTTTAAATGCATTTTTCTAATTACACATTAAACAAAAATATAAGATTTGTGGGACAAACTATTCCAATGGAATATCCATGACAAATAACAGATCACGTCAATTCCCATTGGCATTCACTTCCACCACTTAAGGGGTATGTATAATTCATTTCCTTATTATTGTAATAAAGGAATATACAAATATTTAATATCCTAATTCCAATATTTCCATTTTTAGCATGGACATTATTTGGTCTCTAATTATTAGTTATACTATATTTTTCTAATTACATATTAAACAAAAATATGGAATTTTTTACGGTGTTGGATACTGTCACATATAAGGGCGTCTCCCTAATGTGAAGTCTCAATTCAACTTCACACCATTTGGAGTAGGATTCCCATCTGGAGTATCGGCCCAACCACCATAACTATAAGGTTCACCTTGGTTTCAATGAATAACATAAGAGATTATATACATAACCCTTGAACAAGCAAGTAAGTTGACATTGTGAAACACCAATTGCAATGTGTAAAAGGAGAATTTCATGAGGGAGGGAGACAAAAGTGAGCCTTTGGAAGGAAGAAATAGTACTAACTTGAGAGACACACATGAGAAAAGAAATATGTGTTAGTTATATAGCGAAATAGTTCACATAGACACAACAATCATTAAAGAAAATACAACACACATTCAACAAGATAAGTACCAAATCCACCTAATTAGTTCTATTTCCTTAGTACATATGAACAAAACATATATAGTGAACATCTAAAGAATAGTTCAAAGACATTCATAATACATGCATGAAAATGTGTTGGTTCTTTGAGCCTCAATTATAAGGTGAAATATCCAAGGACATCTATTACAATGGTGAACTACTAGCTCCAACAGTGGAACATTGAGTCACTTATTACTTCTCCAAATAATAGTTATTATCTCCTATGCCAAGTTAGATAAGCTGCGACTATCTCTCCAAAGCTTAAGCCTCCAAAAGCCTTTTGCTTGAGTTATGATATTTCTTTTATAACAAGAGGAATGCCCTTTCATATCCTCATGACTCTTGGACTTCTAATATGTCCTTTGGAGTTCTAAAAAACTCTTGAAATTCTAAATGAATTTTTGATTTCTCCTAAATATTCTTTTGTCCATATATGACTATGTGACTTTTCATATTCCACATATGACTCTTGGAATTCTAAAAATTAAATTTTGTCCTTTTCTTGAAAATACAACATTACATTCCTCATGCTGATGTGGCATGACACATGGGCACATTTGACATAGAGATGACACTTGTATAAGTTCCAACTTGGTAATGATGACGTGGATATCATGATGAGGTGGCAATGCTAAGTTTTTCTCCTTGTTTCTTTGTCTTCTATCTTGATGAAATATTTGATCGACACTCCATCTTTATGAAATGTCCTCTTTGTTGCTTATCTTCTTCTTCCAAAGGGTCTAGGATAAATGTTGGAATATTGTGAGTGATGATGCGAAGCATTCTTTATGTCATGGTCCAAATATACTTCATGTCTTCATGATTTTTCTACTTTTTGTTTCTTCTCTACAAGTGTTCTTTGTTCATTCTTTTTACTATCTTCCTTGAGCATCACCTTGTCATGATGAGAAAGTACTCCTGCTAATGAAGATCATTTATGGAAAGGAAAAATTAGTCTTAACATCATCTACTATATCACTATCTAGCTCATGGAATGAATTGCTTATCATAGGCCTATGGAAGGTTGGAGGAAGGAGGCTTGATAAGGAAAGTGAAATTAAACTCATTAGTGACCTAGGAAGGCTCCAATGTTCATTATTACTACACTATATGCTATAAAGTGGGGCTCTCCTTGGTCCAAGGTAGTGGGGAACCTGAATGGACAAAGTGGTGAGTTTTTTTCTTAAGACTATGCCATGCACCCAAAAGGAAAGAGAGAAAGACTAAGAAAGCGCAATTTGACTAGTCACGGAATGAGAAGAGGCCTCCTTGAGCCTTGTTATTGTGCCATGTGCTAAGAAAGGGAGGCTTGATAAGTGTTCAACACAAAGGGGAAGAGGAAGGAACAAGGGTGAAGGCTTAAGGCTTGGGACTACACTATAAGATGAAAGGAAGAGGAAGCCTTAGGGAAAGCACAATTTTTCTCAACAAGGGTCCACTATCTCTTAAGTTTGCGCTAGGCATTGAGGAAGAATTGATAGGACAAGGCCTGAGAACAAAGAGGGAAAACAATGATCAGTGGAAGCAAGACCAAGCCTTGTTATTGTGCCATGTGCCAGGAGGAAGGGAAGAAAGACAACACATTTTTCCTCAACAAGGGGTCATTGTTGGTTTGGAATGCACTTTTCCTCCTAGGCTAGTGTATTTTGATCCAATAGTGGTTGAATATTCATCTCGAATTGACTTTTCACTGAGGGAAGCCATAGAAAAGAAGTCACTCTTCCTAGGAGAGTTTTCATTGCATAATGAGGGTAGGAGGGCCTTTTCTTTGCATAGTTTTCTTCTTCAAGGGGGTGGAAGGGGCCTTTGCTATCATTTAGGAGTGCTCCATGTACCATGCAAGGCATTTGTGGCCAAAACTTAGTGCAGTGAGTCAATATGAACAATAAAGGTTAGGTGGTTGTCCTTGGAAGGTTCTTAATGTGCATTGATTTGAGATGGATTTGAGAAGGACTTAATGCACAAGTATTGTTGAGAAAGACATCAATGAGGCTCGTGAATAGGCTAAGATCATTTACTGATAAGAGGGTTCACACCTTCATAACTTGCACTGGCAAGGAGGACCAAGAAGAGATCCATAATGGCTAAGTGTGGAACCAGTAGAGTAAGAGAGGGAAATGCATACGAACATGACTCAAACATGGATCACGCACATGAAAACCATCAATACAATCCAAAATTATACACAATACTCATGGATATAAAGCACAACTTGAAATGAAAACAAAGTGACACTTATTTCTAAGTGCGACAATTGAAACAACACATTACGACACCTAGAACACAAGTTATGACAAAAGTTTCGATTGAGACCGAAAGGTGTGCTAATTTGTATGAATGTGTCTAGTGAATATTATAATGATATGTAAGACCATGTAATTCAAATGGTTGCACTAGAACTAACTCTGTTAATTTGCGAAGGTGTGGCACATATAGGAGTGAGAACAACAAAAGCGACACCTGCGATAGGAGGAAAATATGAAGACGAAAATTGGAAAATGTGAACAACATTGAAAGGAACGCATGCCAGTGTGAATATAACATGAAAATGACACTTATTAAAGTGAAAGTGAGAAAAAGTGACAGCCACGAGAATGAAAGCGACACTTGTGAAAGTAAAGGTGTGCCAAAAGCGTCAGTTAGGAAAACTCATTGAAATAGAAGTACAATTGGAATCAAAGTGAGTGAGACTATCAATGAAAGTACACATTGATTATTGAAATAGGTTGAATCTCGCACAAGAACTATCTAGATGGACTGACCTATGCCTATACAATATTGCATAAAATAAGTGTGTTTATGAATTCATTTGGGACTGAGCATGTGCGAAAAAGTGACTTGACACTTAAAATATGAGAAGGACTTGAACACTTAACACAACATAAATTGAAACTTAAGAGACTATGGAATGAATGATCATAATATAATCAGTAGGCTCAAAATTGAAGTGTAGGTAAAATTTTGGAGGGTGTTGACGCATCAATAGGAATAACAAAGAGAACCATACTAAATCTTTTTAGTGGAATTAATTCATTTGTCGAGTAATAATAAATCCAATATACATATTATGACCCCTTTCCTTAAAAGTAGGGATCAAATATTCTATCAATTTTAATCTTGCATTGGTAGGAAAAGCACCTCCACCCTTATTACATGACTTATAATGAAATTTTAGGCTCTCCAGCTATGCGTTGTCCTAATATAGAGTTGTCATGCCTCTACATATTGGGGTGAATATGGGCTTCTTGGACTTGCTATATTAACTATAAAATAATCAATTATAGGGTGTTACTCCAATTTCTACTTATGTTGACTCTAATGGTTCTTTAAAAGAAGAGTAATCTAAAATGGTGGTAAATTTTACGTCATCTCCTTTGTCTTTAAGCTCTTCATTGGAAACTAAAAAATGGTTCAAGAGTAACTCTTCTACATGTCAAATAATTAATCATTTAAGGACTAATAAATAATTCCAAAGCCTATTTCCCTTTAATAAGAGTCTCCTAAACTAATTGGTTTTATTGCAGAAAGATTTGAATGCACTCTAACATTACATGTATTGCTAGAAGTGATTAAATGATATATCTAATTGATTGTGGCATTCATCCTCAACACACATATATATTTCATAAAGAACAATTGAAAAATAAAGTGTACAAAAAAAATATGCTCAAGTGGCTTTTGGTCATTCATTTTGAGAATAATGAAGATCATAGGAAGAGCATGGAGGAGGGATAATAGTTATGGAACATTTAGTGTTTTCCTTGAACATTCCTTCCTAAATTCAATAACACTTATGTATATTTGTTCAAGTGGTGAGATTTCCAAATCCCCCACACTTTCATAGATGGAAGAGGAGGTATTGAAGAAATATTGAATGATCTAGGTCTAAAGAGGAATGAGACTAAATATTGTCAAAATAACAAGAAAATGGAAAAATAAAATAAAGAGAACAATAATATGGTAATATCCAACTCTTTATTAAATGGAAAAATCTTTCATGTCTACATCATGAATGGAATAATTTGTCCCTTGACAAATGAAAGTCCAATATACATAGTACTTATGAGTGTCTTTTCATCTAGGAGTCATGCACTTTCATCATTTGTATTTTTTTATAAATATCATGTGTTAAAAAAAGACCCATGGGTGAACATCGTAAACCACTAGTGGTAAAAAATAATAAATGATTATGCATTGCAAAAACTAATTAATGATCGTGCAATTAGATTTTCATCGCTTTATTATCGTTTATTTTATTTTGTTTTCTTACACCTTGCAAATCCCATGGGTCTTTTTTTAACACATGATATTTATAAAAAAATACAAATGATGAAAGTGCATGACTCCTAGATGAAAAGACACTCATAAGTACTATGTATATTGGACTTTCATTTGTCAAGGGACAAATTATTCCATTCATGATGTAGACATGAAAGATTTTTCCATTTAATAAAGAGTTGGATATTACCATATTATTGTTCTCTTTATTTTATTTTTCCATTTTCTTGTTATTTTGACAATATTTAGTCTCATTCCTCTTTAGACCTAGATCATTCAATATTTCTTCAATACCTCCTCTTCCATCTATGAAAGTGTGGGGGATTTGGAAATCTCACCACTTGAACAAATATACATAAGTGTTATTGAATTTAGGAAGGAATGTTCAAGGAAAACACTAAATGTTCCATAACTATTATCCCTCCTCCATGCTCTTCCTATGATCTTCATTATTCTCAAAATGAATGACCAAAAGCCACTTGAGCATATTTTTTTTGTACACTTTATTTTTCAATTGTTCTTTATGAAATATATATGTGTGTTGAGGATGAATGCCACAATCAATTAGATATATCATTTAATCACTTCTAGCAATACATGTAATGTTAGAGTGCATTCAAATCTTTCTGCAATAAAACCAATTAGTTTAGGAGACTCTTATTAAAGGGAAATAGGCTTTGGAATTATTTATTAGTCCTTAAATGATTAATTATTTGACATGTAGAAGAGTTACTCTTGAACCATTTTTTAGTTTCCAATGAAGAGCTTAAAGACAAAGGAGATGACGTAAAATTTACCACCATTTTAGATTACTCTTCTTTTAAAGAACCATTAGAGTCAACATAAGTAGAAATTGGAGTAACACCCTATAATTGATTATTTTATAGTTAATATAGCAAGTCCAAGAAGCCCATATTCACCCCAATATGTAGAGGCATGACAACTCTATATTAGGACAACGCATAGCTGGAGAGCCTAAAATTTCATTATAAGTCATGTAATAAGGGTGGAGGTGCTTTTCCTACCAATGCAAGATTAAAATTGATAGAATATTTGATCCCTACTTTTAAGGAAAGGGGTCATAATATGTATATTGGATTTATTATTACTCGACAAATGAATTAATTCCACTAAAAAGATTTAGTATGGTTCTCTTTGTTATTCCTATTGATGCGTCAACACCCTCCAAAATTTTACCTACACTTCAATTTTGAGCCTACTGATTATATTATGATCATTCATTCCATAGTCTCTTAAGTTTCAATTTATGTTGTGTTAAGTGTTCAAGTCCTTCTCATATTTTAAGTGTCAAGTCACTTTTTCGCACATGCTCAGTCCCAAATGAATTCATAAACACACTTATTTTATGCAATATTGTATAGGCATAGGTCAGTCCATCTAGATAGTTCTTGTGCGAGATTCAACCTATTTCAATAATCAATGTGTACTTTCATTGATAGTCTCACTCACTTTGATTCCAATTGTACTTCTATTTCAATGAGTTTTCCTAACTGACGCTTTTGGCACACCTTTACTTTCACAAGTGTCGCTTTCATTCTCGTGGCTGTCACTTTTTCTCACTTTCACTTTAATAAGTGTCATTTTCATGTTATATTCACACTGGCATGCGTTCCTTTCAATGTTGTTCACATTTTCCAATTTTCGTCTTCATATTTTCCTCCTATCGCAGGTGTCGCTTTTGTTGTTCTCACTCCTATATGTGCCACACCTTCGCAAATTAACAGAGTTAGTTCTAGTGCAACCATTTGAATTACATGGTCTTACATATCATTATAATATTCACTAGACACATTCATACAAATTAGCACACCTTTCGGTCTCAATCGAAACTTTTGTCATAACTTGTGTTCTAGGTGTCGTAATGTGTTGTTTCAATTGTCGCACTTAGAAATAAGTGTCACTTTGTTTTCATTTCAAGTTGTGCTTTATATCCATGAGTATTGTGTATAATTTTGGATTGTATTGATGGTTTTCATGTGCGTGATCCATGTTTGAGTCATGTTCGTATGCATTTCCCTCTCTTACTCTACTGGTTCCACACTTAGCCATTATGGATCTCTTCTTGGTCCTCCTTGCCAGTGCAAGTTATGAAGGTGTGAACCCTCTTATCAGTAAATGATCTTAGCCTATTCACGAGCCTCATTGATGTCTTTCTCAACAATACTTGTGCATTAAGTCCTTCTCAAATCCATCTCAAATCAATGCACATTAAGAACCTTCCAAGGACAACCACCTAACCTTTATTGTTCATATTGACTCACTGCACTAAGTTTTGGCCACAAATGCCTTGCATGGTACATGGAGCACTCCTAAATGATAGCAAAGGCCCCTTCCACCCCCTTGAAGAAGAAAACTATGCAAAGAAAAGGCCCTCCTACCCTCATTATGCAATGAAAACTCTCCTAGGAAGAGTGACTTCTTTTCTATGGCTTCCCTCAGTGAAAAGTCAATTCGAGATGAATATTCAACCACTATTGGATCAAAATACACTAGCCTAGGAGGAAAAGTGCATTCCAAACCAACAATGACCCCTTGTTGAGGAAAAATGTGTTGTCTTTCTTCCCTTCCTCCTGGCACATGGCACAATAACAAGGCTTGGTCTTGCTTCCACTGATCATTGTTTTCCCTCTTTGTTCTCAGGCCTTGTCCTATCAATTCTTCCTCAATGCCTAGCGCAAACTTAAGAGATAGTGGACCCTTGTTGAGAAAAATTGTGCTTTCCCTAAGGCTTCCTCTTCCTTTCATCTTATAGTGTAGTCCCAAGCCTTAAGCCTTCACCCTTGTTCCTTCCTCTTCCCCTTTGTGTTGAACACTTATCAAGCCTCCCTTTCTTAGCACATGGCACAATAACAAGGCTCAAGGAGGCCTCTTCTCATTCCGTGACTAGTCAAATTGCGCTTTCTTAGTCTTTCTCTCTTTCCTTTTGGGTGCATGGCATAGTCTTAAGAAAAAAACTCACCACTTTGTCCATTCAGGTTCCCCACTACCTTGGACCAAGGAGAGCCCCACTTTATAGCATATAGTGTAGTAATAATGAACATTGGAGCCTTCCTAGGTCACTAATGAGTTTAATTTCACTTTCCTTATCAAGCCTCCTTCCTCCAACCTTCCATAGGCCTATGATAAGCAATTCATTCCATGAGCTAGATAGTGATATAGTAGATGATGTTAAGACTAATTTTTCCTTTCCATAAATGATCTTCATTAGCAGGAGTACTTTCTCATCATGACAAGGTGATGCTCAAGGAAGATAGTAAAAAGAATGAACAAAGAACACTTGTAGAGAAGAAACAAAAAGTAGAAAAATCATGAAGACATGAAGTATATTTGGACCATGACATAAAGAATGCTTCGCATCATCACTCACAATATTCCAACATTTATCCTAGACCCTTTGGAAGAAGAAGATAAGCAACAAAGAGGACATTTCATAAAGATGGAGTGTCGATCAAATATTTCATCAAGATAGAAGACAAAGAAACAAGGAGAAAAACTTAGCATTGCCACCTCATCATGATATCCACGTCATCATTACCAAGTTGGAACTTATACAAGTGTCATCTCTATGTCAAATGTGCCCATGTGTCATGCCACATCAGCATGAGGAATGTAATGTTGTATTTTCAAGAAAAGGACAAAATTTAATTTTTAGAATTCCAAGAGTCATATGTGGAATATGAAAAGTCACATAGTCATATATGGACAAAAGAATATTTAGGAGAAATCAAAAATTCATTTAGAATTTCAAGAGTTTTTTAGAACTCCAAAGGACATATTAGAAGTCCAAGAGTCATGAGGATATGAAAGGGCATTCCTCTTGTTATAAAAGAAATATCATAACTCAAGCAAAAGGCTTTTGGAGGCTTAAGCTTTGGAGAGATAGTCGCAGCTTATCTAACTTGGCATAGGAGATAATAACTATTATTTGGAGAAGTAATAAGTGACTCAATGTTCCACTGTTGGAGCTAGTAGTTCACCATTGTAATAGATGTCCTTGGATATTTCACCTTATAATTGAGGCTCAAAGAACCAACACATTTTCATGCATGTATTATGAATGTCTTTGAACTATTCTTTAGATGTTCACTATATATGTTTTGTTCATATGTACTAAGGAAATAGAACTAATTAGGTGGATTTGGTACTTATCTTGTTGAATGTGTGTTGTATTTTCTTTAATGATTGTTGTGTCTATGTGAACTATTTCGCTATATAACTAACACATATTTCTTTTCTCATGTGTGTCTCTCAAGTTAGTACTATTTCTTCCTTCCAAAGGCTCACTTTTGTCTCCCTCCCTCATGAAATTCTCCTTTTACACATTGCAATTGGTGTTTCACAATGTCAACTTACTTGCTTGTTCAAGGGTTATGTATATAATCTCTTATGTTATTCATTGAAACCAAGGTGAACCTTATAGTTATGGTGGTTGGGCCGATACTCCAGATGGGAATCCTACTCCAAATGGTGTGAAGTTGAATTGAGACTTCACATTAGGGAGACGCCCTTATATGTGACAGTATCCAACACCGTAAAAAATTCCATATTTTTGTTTAATATGTAATTAGAAAAATATAGTATAACTAATAATTAGAGACCAAATAATGTCCATGCTAAAAATGGAAATATTGGAATTAGGATATTAAATATTTGTATATTCCTTTATTACAATAATAAGGAAATGAATTATACATACCCCTTAAGTGGTGGAAGTGAATGCCAATGGGAATTGACGTGATCTGTTATTTGTCATGGATATTCCATTGGAATAGTTTGTCCCACAAATCTTATATTTTTGTTTAATGTGTAATTAGAAAAATGCATTTAAAAAAATAATTAGTCTTATTTCTCCATGGAGGGTGCCCAAAAGCACAATGTGAGCCCTTGGCTTGACATGAGAGCCACCATAATAAATGAAGGGCATTGTATGCCATCGAAGTGGAGAGATGCATGTGAAGGGCAGTGAATTTGGTTGGTTAATGGTGACGCAAGGTTGTGTGAGGTATATTTGATGATTGATAGATATTTGAGAGAAACTTTAGAAGGAAAACGAGATAGATTACATTAAATCTTTATTCTGGTATAAATGCCTTGGATTTGATGGGAAAATGGAGGAATTATGCAAAATAATGGTGGATGAAGTAAAGGATGTGGAAGGATGGTTCAAATTGGTCTTTTATATGGTGGAAGCTATGGCATGGAAGGTTGTCTGTGAATATCTTAGGCTTCTGTGGTTTTCTCAGGGAGTTTTCTTTCTTTTTTTTCAACTACTATATTTGGAACCTCATTGTATTTGGAAGGTGTAACGACCTAAAATTAATATGCAAACTAATTACATCCATTTATGCTATTAATAATCAACACATAAACTATTCAACTAATTAGTGTAGAATTTCGAAACCATTAGCAAATAAGACTTACTTGTAGCGACAACATACCTTAATAGTGATTTTAGAGTTGTAACACAAACTGGATCCTATTGAACAAAAAAAAGTTTTGGGGATGACTTTCCACCCAAAAGTTGGCTCAGCTGCACAAAATTCTTCTACAACTAACCACCTCCAAGCCTTCAATCAACTATTACTGTGATAGAATCCTTTGTCTCACAACATTCTCCTCTAGAAAGAATGAATGCTTCTCATCTCCCTATTCATCCATCAAATAGAAAAAAATGCTCCAAAAGTGAAAGGGGATTGGACAGGGATCTGCATGCACACATTCCATGTGTCAACATGCCAACTTTTATTTCTTTGTCTTAAGTTTTACTTAACTCAAAATTTTTCTTAAGTTAACTCTTTCTTATTTTATTTCTTTTCACTTTTTGTTAATTTTACTTATTCTTACTATTTTTATAGTTAATTTTTATTTAGAACTTCAATTTATTATTTAT